>JACCPG010008603.1:0-31279 GCA_016069955.1 Drepana arcuata | reverse complement strand
GAAGAAACTAAACAATATGTGAAGTATACAATAAATATGTCATAATAGCACGACGAAATACTGAATTGCTACTGTACCTACATTCAGAAAAGTCAGGCTACACACCCCGGCCTACCCCATCGGGGAACCTTGTTGGAAGACGTGATGTTATATACTGGATCCAGGGCAGGCACAGAGAGACATACAGACCTTTTCTACATTGTAATATCAAATGTTACCTTTGGAATTGCTCCTCAATGGTGTGCTCGCCATAAAAGCTTATTTATTCGTTGGATAATGGAGTTTGGGAGTGTTGTTCTTGTGTTTGAACAGTACCTTTGGGTAATTCGTGACCTGTATCCATTTCATCATCGCATCCCGCATAAAAGTTTATCGGCTCAATATAGGACACTGTTGCAACGTAACTACAAATAAACTTAGGAAAAATACGCTTTTATCGGCCGTTGTGCAACAGTAATTCTATAAAACAAATCATTCAACAGTGGCACGAAATTGTAAACAATTACAATTTTAGGTGTTCTGGCCTCTGACAACATGTATCGTTCCAGTCCAAAGACTAATATTTAATTTCCAGTTTGCATAAATATTAATGCAAAAAAACGCAGAAGAAGGCATAGAGTCAGCTCAACAAAACATCAGTTAAAGTAAAAGAAGGATAGATAGCAAGTATTTATTATCTTTCACACCACAAGGATACACAGAAGTGTAATAATAATAATATCTCTTTCCCTTGACATATATTTAGCTGTCAATATGACAGATAGCGAGTAAGTCGTCAATATATGCAGGTTTCTCCTCAATATGTGATAAATAACTACAGTATAACCTTTTATAACTTTTTAAAATCCAGAAGAACTTATTGGTATCGACTACCGGGTTTCGAACCTTCAGTCTTGAGTCAACAGGTGACTATTTGAACCAGTGGGGTGCCAACTAACTTGGCAATCAGCACGTAAAGTCAATAAGAGAAGGTAGAGTGTGTAATATCGAAGTGAGCACGACTTGAGCTGCTTTGTTTAACAAAGGAAGCTCACGCCGAGATTACTCGCATGCAAATCGCATAGGGAAAGTACACCTTTCACATTAACATGCAGACATTACAGTCGCCGATTGTTGCCAGGATATTATCGATAAATGTTATATAAGCTCTTATTATTATAAGCCGTGGAAATATTTATGGCGTATTGTTTGAGGCAGGAACGTTTCTCGGAAATAATACATGGAAGGATAACGGTTTCTATGGAATAGTGTAAAATTTCAATGCAGATGCTAAGTGAATGATGAAGTATGAAACGAAAAATGTAGCATTGTATGGAAAAAATGCCAAGAAGGAGATGAATCGCAATCGAAGCTATCGCAAGGTGTAATTATTGGAAGAACTTTAACACCTTGCAACATTCCATCAGAGTCGATATTTTCGAATCGATACTGTCTTACAAATTTCCTTATTCGTGCCTATAAGTATTATAATTACCTTTGTGACACTTGGGGCATGACAAGTTATTTCCTTTTTCAAGAATACGAAAGAGACATATGTATAAGCGTCATAAACATGTCCTTTGAACACCACAAGACCAAATCTTCTAGTCGACTTGATTTTATAGTATTATTGGATTTAATCTGCAATGTCTTTGATGGCCTTTGTCCCACGAAATATTCAAAACAGTTTTTGCAAAATACCATAATGTTCAATGTTGCCATTCCGAATAGTATTCGAAAAAGCATAGTCTTTTTTTCAAAAAGGAGTTCGAAATTTGATCCAACCGGGAAAGTATTCATCAAAAGATGTTCAATAATCTGTTAACTTTGCCAGAATTGGTGTCGGTCTGGTATTATATTGGGACTTCCTGTTACTAGCCTTAATGACGAATTGCTCGTTCGCTACAACTAGAATGGATTTAAAAAAAGATCAAACGGCCCGTCAACGGATTTGTTCGCCGTTTGTTAGGCTGTCGGAAATTATGTAATAGTTATGAATCAATAATCATATCAGAGGAAGGCCACGTTCCAATTACCTGGATCAAATCGATCGGAGTACTTGAAAACGACGAGCATGTATGAAGAGTCTGATGCATGTGTACGAAGTGAAAGAGGTATGCAAGTCTTGAGAGAACTGGCGCTTTATACTCTTTAGGGACTCGTTAGGGACTCGGCGTGATGATATAATGATGATGAAATCATTAGACAGCTTACAACTGCTAGAAGAGACCTGAAATATTTTTTACAAGCTCATTCAGTTACATCAAGTAGGGTGTACTGAGGTTTTTCACCGACAACAATGCGAAAGATAATATATATTGTAAGCAAACGGCATATATGGGGCGACAACTGCTTAGCAACAGGTGGCTTCGTTGTTGGTTACCAATATGGCTTAATTTTGAAAATGAAAACCTCAATGTATAAGATACTAGCTGTACCCGCGACTTCGTTGGCGTGACTTTTTTATCTTTGGTAAAAAAAAATCTATTAAAAGTATCCTATGTTACTTCTAATACCTCCAAGAATATGTGTACAAAGTTTTATGATGATTGGTTAAGTAGTTTTGACGTGAAAAAACAAACTTACATTCACATTTATAATATTAGTAAGGATGTTGGAAAATTTATCATAATGAAGAAGTTATTGTTTCGGCGTCTTAATGCTAAGTTATCTATCATGTCCTATTAATATATATAGAGGAACAATATTGTTTTTAAGCGATCGCAAAAATCAACTTTGTATAGTTTAACGTAGGGTTAATTATAACTGGTATTCTATTCTATGGAATTCGAAGATATGTATATCAATTCATTTAGTGTTTCCATATATTTCTCTGTCGTTAAGCAATTTCCTACTACACCATAAATACATGTTTGCCAATAAAAAGATCCCTTATTAAACTAATAACTCAAGGCCGCCGCAACTGTACTTTCACTGAGCAGTGATTTCTCGATAAATAAACCGTTTTAAGGATTTGTATCTTGCGAGTTTCCGAACGAAACATGACCAATTAGGCGCATGGAATGGAACGTCTTTGTTCGTTTAAAGCAGGTAGATTGGTAGAACGTAATTTAACGTTCAATTATTATTTATTTGGGCCAATGACCGAGCGCGGCTTTACAAGATAATCAACAAATTTGTTGATGACTATCCAAAATTGCGGACGTTTCAAAAATATTGAGATTTTACGAACCCTCATGACAATAGGTATATACAACGACAGTGGTTTGACCTTGGTTTGGACATATAGACAGATTGAATGGCGTAATTTTGACAGAACAAATATAATCGACTCCAGGTTGAACCCACCAAAAAATACTGAGTCGTAAGAAGAGACTGAAGAATGTGGACGAAGTAAAAGAAGTCTGCAAGTCTAGAAGCACGCTATTGCTATTCTCTCTGCCTCGTGATGATAAGTGTGATAAGAAATGTAGCTTAGCGAAAGTACATACCTAATTAAGGGAGTAATTTATCGGTGCAGAGTTCGTTGACGACGATAGATAACCTCAGCAATCAGGCCGGGCAGTGAGCTTGCCACATCGGTAGTTAAAACAAATTGGTTTTGACAAATGAGTGACGTTTGATTAGAATTTATGCTTAGGCTTCTTAATGACAAGTAAGTTGACCGCTAAAAGAAAGCCGCGAAGACATAGCTATTCGGTTTTGTCACGTGTGATCCTGTTAAATTAGGTTTTCTGTGTAATTATTTCTCCCAACAATAACGTTCCAACTAGATACCATCATAATGATGATGATGATGGGAACGTCAAGAGTACTGGAAACCAGCAAGCATGTATAAAGAAACTGATGAATATAGACGAAACAAAAGAGGTATGTAAGTCTAGAGAGAACGAGCGATCTATTCTTTAAGCCGAAATTACTAGTGGAGACTCGGCGTGATATGTACCTATCAAATTTCTCACAACTACAATAATAATGTTGACATTTTGTTATCTTTACAGCAATGTTTTATTGCATCGACACATTTTCACAACACCCTACTTTCCAGATGGCAACAGTTAAAGCTATTGAGACACCTTGTAAGCACATGAAGTTAAAATATGTACTGTCCTTTCTCTAGCTCTTAGACTATACCTGCTTTATGGTGCCATAGGAAAAAAAGCAATATACCCTTCATGATATTTGTACGATACAAAAGGCAAGATGGCTCATAGCTGATAAGATTATATTTCTGGACGGTTTAGTTAGTAAACATTCTAAGAATCCTTGGCAGTTAGATGACTTCATTTAATATTGAATGGGTACCTGCAAGGAAGGATTTCGAAGGGCAACCCGATAGATGGCTTTTATGCAGGTGAGGCAAACAGGCATGCTGTCCGCCTGATGGTAGGGTTACCGCTGTCTATGAGCGCTTGTAACACCAGGGGTGTCGTCTGCCCGTTGTCTTCCGGGAAACAAGTATTCGACGCGTCTGATGGCTAGCGGTAACCGTAACCTATAAGCGCTAACAATACCAAAGGTATCACTCTCATGTTGACGATCTTAAGAACACGCGTTGCCAATCTCATATTGGGTGAGTTGCTGACTTATGAGGGTAAACTGGTCCCGCTTCTATGAATTCCATGATACCGTATAAACAGCTGTAGCTATCCCAAACCAGTACCGTTTAACTACGGTTTTCTGCAAAGAGGAACTGTCCCAGTGGGGAAACTTTTTGAACAAAACTCTATATGTTTGTGTAAAGCTTGTCTATACATCCATCCCTTTAGTATTCTTGAATGATGATAGCATTAGCACGGTAAGGCCCTGAACTACTAATTGGTCTCGAGTCCAAACTGCGTAAGGTCTATGACCGCTACGTGAGGTTATGGTGGGAATCCAAGACTTTTTATACTAATTTCGTGTAATTAATATTTCTCTGGCGTTCCGCTTGCTTATTTGAATGTTCAATGCATTTCTTCAAGTAATGTAGGGCTCGGTTGTTGAACGCATCGATTTAATTGTTATCAAACTCAATAAATCTACATATTTACCTGTTTCTTGAATGTTTTCGGTGCATTAGTCATGCCTGAATGTAGTTAAATAGGTGCCTTTATAAATAAATCTATTAGAAATAAAACATATGGGATGATGAGCGGGATTTACATGTCGCAATTAATTTTCTCGGAATGAACGTAATACTCATCATAAAACTTAACAATACCATATAACTATCTTACTAGCTGTGTCCGCCAATTTCAACGGAGTAAAAGTTAATTTCATTTAAAGGTTTTTCTGCTATAAAACATATCCTATCCTATCGTAATTTCATTAAATTCGCTTCAGCCGTTCTAGCTTGATTGTATTACAAATATCCTGGCAAATTGGTTCAGGACGAGTACAGTAACATATAAAGACGTAGCAAAAATGGTCGACGATACAAGACTGCTAAAAACAGTTGAGCATCAAAGAGGCAAGGACAACTAATATATATATTTTTTTATACCACTTGGGTGGCAAACAAGCATGCGGTCCGCCTGATGGTAAGCGGTTACCGCCGCCTATGGACGCTTGAAACACCAGGGGTATCACTAGCGCGTCGCCGACCCTGCAGGAATCTTTTCACACCCTACTTGAAGAAATCCTTGTCTCTTCCTCCTTGTAACACGACTTGTCAGCTTCTTTAAATAGAAAGGTTGAGGACGAAAAAAGATTAACATAAACGTATACCCAATAGAGAGGAGAAATGCTACAATTTGCACAAGAGACCCCGACAGGAGCCCAAATGTATTAAAAGAATAATTAGAGTAAATATGGCTTAAATAACAATTGACTTGTTTGAATTCATGCATTATTTTGACCTTACACTGCTTGTAGGTAGAACATCCGTAATATAATTTTAATGTTTGTAACAATGAAATGAAGTAACGTGTCGCATTAAATACAAATTGCAAGTTATTCTGGTGTTAATTAATCATCAGGACACCAGTACTCATTGCTATTGTGGGAATCGTGACCAGCCTGTATCAGACAAACTCACTTGGGAAATATACTTTACGTGCAGATGTCAGGGAATAAAGTTAAAAAGAATGATGTTTGTTCATCCCACCCAAAAAAAAACAAATCTGAATTGCCAGCTTTAAATAAAAGTAAGTAGTTATCTTATTAGTATTAAATGTGATTTTTTTTATGTTTGCGGTTCTTTCACGGCCAAACGGCTGAACCGATTTCGCTGAAAGTTGAAATGGTGGTAGCTTATACTTAGGAATAGGACATAGGCTACTTTTTTTATCCTAAAAAATCAAGTTCTTATATTATAATGTATGATGCTCTTTCACGGCATAGCGGTTGAACCGATTCAAGCAGGAAAATTTCCAAAGCTACTTTTTCGAACTCCACGCGGGCGAAGCCGCGGGCATAAGCTAGTATAATAAATAATATTAAATATAATAAATATAGGTAATATACATCTAGGTCATTGTCAATATCTGCCTACTAGAGAATTATTCAAAATTGTTTTAAGTCGAAGGCATGAAATAACGTCAAACAAACAAACGGGCAGACAAGAATCCGACTAAAGAAAAACGTGGTAGAGAGAGACACAACAATTTGTTTCCTTTGCCATTCGTCATGGCATGTATCGCGTCACGTTCTTGATAAGGTATCTTTGGTAGTTACAATTGCATTAAGCTACGAAATAGTTCGTATATGTATTTCTATACAATGAATTTATTTTATGAGGTATTATTCACTATTAAACGACATTTGACATAATATTTCATTTAGGAATATATATTATACTAGCTGTGCCGCCCAGCTTCGCCCGGGTGAAAAAGTAAAATTTCCTGAAACACGATCGCAGCGCCACCTATCGGATCCAATTGTGATGTTAACTATCCTATCTTTTATATATATCCTCACGCCTTCCCACAAGGGTCCCCGAAGGGGTAGGCAGAGGTGTATAGGTAATACCCACACACCCACTTTCCGCCAGAGGTATATTAGGTGCCAACGTGACAGATGGCGAGTCCATCGCCGTTACTCAAGCACGACTATACATACGCCTTTGAATTGCTTCTCAGACGTATGCAGGTTTCCTCTCGATGTTTTCTTTTCTTTCACTGTAAAGCTCGCTCGTAGAGTGAATATCACTGTACTTAATTAAAAAAACTTATTGGTACAGTCGGGATTAGAACTTGCGATCTTAGTGTCGCAGGCAACAACTGCTCGAATCGTTCGGCCATCACGGCTTACATAATATTGTAAGTACGTGATATATGGTTATAAGAAGCAAAGCCACCTTTGCGAGGATGTTTGGATTTGGTCACCTTTTTATTTTTCAATCAAAAAGAGCAAGGCAATTGACATCAGAAACAGCTATGAACGGAGATGCGTATTTAATATTGTAAATGCGAAACTTTGTTAGGATTTATGTTACTCAATCGCCATACCTAATAGCTGAACAATTCGGCACTTGGGTAAATTAATTACTACCTGAATTAACACAAAATTAGATAACTTATTCCGAACAAAAAAAACTACAAATGCAATCAAATTTCACGCGGTTGCAATAATTTTTCATTCTTAATACTATCATTATCATAACATCACGTCGAACAGTAGAACAGTACGGTAGGTAGAGAGTATACAGCGCCAGTTCTCTCTAGACTTACATACTTCTTTCGCTTTCCACCTTCATCAGTCTCTTCATACATGCTCGTCAATTCCGAGTACTATTGACGTTCCGATCCTTAAGTGTTGCCCTTGAGTTTTAATACTAATCAAGTGAATCCTTGTGACCTGCAGTACGGATAATGATATGATTACTTAATGATGCACCTGTTAGCACTATTTGAAGGCGTGGAAAGACTACTTATCCCACTTAAATCTTTTAGAGCCCACGAAACGTAATTACCTAAGTTGTTTATGTTAGGTTTTATACGTGTGATAAAATTGTTCAAATAAAGATTTTAGTAACGTTCGAAATGTCTCTTCTGCAAAGAAAATAGTTTTGTGGCGTATTTACTTAATTTAATGACTATAAATTAATACCCACATTAATACTGTGTAGCGATATCGACAGGCATCGTTGAAACACTTCGTTGTGTTGCTAACGACTGCCTAACGTGTATCATTTAACTGACGATTATTTAAGTGGTAATCACGCTAATTATCAACAAAATCAGGGTCGTTTGCGATAAGTAGTATCAATAAAAACACGAGGACGGTCTTTGTGTAGATCTTTTCAAGATAAGTGTCTATAACAGGGCATATCTAGATACTACCGTACCGTTAAATGTGTCGTGAGCAGTAGGCTGGTACTCCTCCCGGAACGTGTCCTGCGCGTACGCAGCTATGAGCGAGCTCTTCCCCACCGCGCCATCACCCACCAAAACACACTTTATTTTCTCTTTCTTTCCACCTTTCACCTTCCTCTTGTCTTTGATCTGAAACATTCGATTCAAAGTCCGTCTGCTTTTCTTGTCACGCACCGCCCACTCGTTCACTTTATCACAGCAATTTAAGTCTTCGGACACATCATCCCGCATTGCTTTGCGGCCGTTCTCCTCCGCCACCTCGGAGTAATCGTAGTCTTCCTCATCTCGACGCGGGATAGGAAATTGACTGGGACTGTGCACACCGAACACGAAGGGCCCGTCCCTCTCGGGGAGACGGGAAGCAAACCCGTTTGCCGGAGTCGGGGGCTTCGCGTAGTGCACAGTGGGAGCTCGGTACTGGCTGGACAGGTACTCGGCAGAAGCATGAGGGTCAAACTTGAACACTAACTCCGCTTCTCTTCGGTCCAGACTCAGGTCTGTGGTGACTTTGCTTTGGAAATATCCAACTTTCTCGCGAGCTTGTGTCTCCTGTAATCGTCTTTCGAGTTCGACGTTCGATGGTTTCCAGTAGTCTGGTCGGTATTCGTAAGGGTAGTCGGGCAACAGGTGCCTCGGCGCGGGCTGCGGTCGGTGAGGGCCAGTGTCGCGTGGCGGCGCGCGCGGTGGGACCACCAGGGGCTTCTGGGGCTCCGCTAACAGCGGCCGCCGCGCTGACAAATTCGCGTTCCTATTGAACATGATTCCTTCTAGGCTGGGAGACATTTGCACTGTCACGAAAGGCTGCCAAGGTGGTTATCGAGGCGTGCGTTCGGGCACATCACTCGCAGTAAACACGTTCGCGGGGCGAAAACAGCGCGACGATCGACATACAACAACTCGCGGTAAAGTGCGGAGCGCGACTGACAGGCGACTCGGCTCGACCCGGTGTGTGGGGCCAGCGGAGCCCCCCGCGCCCGGAGAAATGACCTGTTGCTTCTGTTACCTGTTCAGGTACAATACAAGCGACCGTTTCGCGACGCAGCTGCTGCGCGTGAACAAAGGGCGTCTCATCATATGCGACGCCGGTCTCCACGGACCCGCAAGGAAACTCATTCAACGAAACGTACTGCACAATGAATGAATAGAGACGTGGTTTGTTTGCCGAATTCATGTATGGATGGTAGGTAAGTAGAAGTAGGTGTATAGTATCGGTATAATCGCAGGGAATCGTACAAACGTAATTTAAGGCAAGGATGTGCTTGAAATAACACGCCAGGTAAAATGAATTATTGTAATGTTTTGTTATTAATAACTAATACAGAATGTCTCAGAAAACATAACATCTTTCTCCTAGAAGTTATAGGATGTTATGAATTTTAAAATATATCTTCACGATGATTCAATAAAACTAAGTTTCAAGGGTAAACAAATACAACATTATTATAGGATATTACATATTATTACTGCTTACTCCGAAACATGGTTAGTTTTTTTGCGTTATTTATTGTGTCAAGTCTAACTACATATTTGAGTAACTTTCCTATTTTCTGTATATACCTACCTATATAGTTATTCAGATAGATGCGTACATAAGGAGTACTCACTCTAACCAATGTTACTAGAGTTTAGACTCAAGTATTAAATAGTAGTCTTTGATCTACGCTTTACTAAAGAAGCATAAATATGCTATTATATAGGCTTTGAAAATAAGGTAGGCATATAATCCATCTAGTCTAGAGAAAACTGGCGCTCTATACTCTCTGCCTACCCCGTTAGGGACTCGGCGTGATGTATGTATATGTATGTATCTAAGACAATGCAGAGCGTAGACATTATCTGTCTACCTACAACAAAGACTACTATTCAGTATATTAAGAGTAGTCTATGCTACTATTGAACACTTGAAACTACAATGCAATGCAGAGGCACAGGTTAAAAAAATGCTTCAATAATAATACACCGAAATAGGCCTACCTCAGAACAATAACTAAAGAAAGGCCTACCTTCCGCCTCAAGTCAGTATATTAACAGTAGTCTATGCTCAAGTATATCTGGGTCGCAGATAAAATAAAATACAATAGTCTTCAACAGTGACAACAATAGTACTTTGTCAAATTAAATTCTTCTGGTCTTTGAAGACTTGTTCATGTCAATAACAAGGTGAATCAGGATTCAAGGTCAGGGAAATTAAGAGACAGCGTTTAATATGGGTACCTAACTTTTTATTTTATATAGAAATCTTATAAGTATAGAAGTATGTATTCGATTAATAATTGATCGTAAACTTTTAGAAAAATATATGGCAATAACAGATTGCCTCTCAGTTGGCTGTATAGCCATTGACCTATTCCCAACTGATCAGAACTAAGATCGACGAAACATAAACTGCCAAGTGCGAGCTGACTCACTCACCTAGAACCATTACAATTTGTGTTATACATTAGAATTTGTCTTTACGCATTATTTGACAAATTATTAAATTTTCCTATTGATGTCCTTTTTTATAATTGATTGTTTTGTAGTAATCATATATTAAATAACCATTGTGGGAAGGTGTGAGGATATATTATTATTATTATATATATTTAAAAACCTTCGGCTGAATATTTATTGAAAAATGTTTCTTCTAACTTTATTTGTGTATTATCATTGTATGGTGAAATAAAATGTATGTTTCGTTTATTCGTTTTTATTGTTACTATGGTTAAGGTTATGACCACTTTAAATGCTTAGGAAAATACAGGTTCAAAGTTGCTCATGGAACCCTAAAAATAATTCAACAATGCTCAAATGTTATATGTCAACTATACTATACGTTAACGTCAAAGCAAAAGGCCCATGCTTCATTATTATGAAGTAAATGTGGTGCCATAAGAGTTTCTTTTAATTTGCTTAACTTTTAAGAACAAAAAAACATAATACTAAGAAAAGTATTCGTAGATACGTATATTTTTATTTTAAGTGAAAATAAAATCGTGATATGGCAAAGTTTAAATTGAGTAAGTTCAGTTGTTTAATCCATAAACAAACATTGTATAATCCAAACCTGCAGTTTAAGAATATCTTTTGGCCCGTCTATATCCTATACTTTTACATCTACATTTTTAAATAACACCGAAACATAGATCGGAAATCAAATTACTTGCCTGACACTGAATAGAAAAAGAGGTTAAGTGTACTTAATTGAGGTTATGTTTTGATTCTTAAAATCCATTTGAAATTATGTATTAAGTACATTTACTACTTATGCTGTGTGTGAATGAAGTCACATTTAAAAACACTATGTTCTACATGACCTTTCAACGGCAGACTTTCGTAATAACTGCCTCATGTACTTATTATTTGTGTTAATTCTTGTAGAGAAACCGTCCAAGCGTCAGCCAGCGCGCCTTCGCTACAAGATAGAGAAGAAAGTGAAAGATCATAACAGAAAATTGAAGAAGGAAGCAAAGAAAAATCCAAAATCAAAGAAAACAAAAACTGTTCAGATACCCAATATATGCCCGTTCAAAGAAGACATCCTGAAAGAAGTAGAAGCAATAAAGAAGCATAAGGAAGAGGAGAAACAGAAGAGAAAAGAGCAGGCAAAGTTGGAAAAACAAATGAAGTTAGAGGAAAAGAAAAATTCCAATGTCAACATGAATTCTTTGGTAAATTTGATGAGTTGTTCATAGTCATTTCTCAAGGGGCATAGTGTGCTACACTTCTTTTGTATGATACCACATTTTGGTTGAAGTAACTTACAATTTCACTAAATAAGAAAACTGGCCCTGGTTCATTTCCCAATTGAGCATAATAACTCAATACCACTGACTGGTTTATACATAATAATTAAAAAATATGTATTTATATAGCAACCTTAACTTTGCAGGTTCAAACCATGCCTGTACTCGTGGACTAAAGTACAGTTTCCATTATGAGCTCTACAACAAATGAAAACATTAAGCAAACACCTATGTATTGAGTTCCTCCATTTGTTTTACATAATATGTGGTCCAAATATTTCAGTGGCATTACGAAGTTATTGTTACTCCTCTGCCTATCCATTCAGGGACCCTTGTAGAAAGACTTGTAGATATACATTGACTGAATTGAATCTTATTCAATTTATATTACAGGTCAATAATGCTACAGCCCGTGGCAAAGTCCATGATGCATTCAAGGGAGACGACCCTTCAGATGATGTACAATTTGGCAAAGACAGGAAACAAGAGAACTCTCTAAAGACATACTATAGGGAGTTCAAGAAGGTTATATCAGAAGCTGAGGTTATATTGGAAGTTGTGGATGCTAGGGATCCACTAGGTAAATAGCTTATGCCATACAAACAAGAGCTTTGTTTAATAGGTTTCACAAGAATGAAACTTTCTTTTCTTCTTGGCAATTTAGTTAGGCTTTAAGGCAAGTCATAGTTACCAGCAACCAGTTAACAATGCTCATATAGTTTGAGCTATAGATTCTCAACATGGGCGATAACAATCTTTGAGGGTGGCAGAAGACCCAGAGAAAGTTAGGAGGCATTGAATAGGGGCAAAGGGAGCTAAGGCACATTAATATCTTACTAATATTATAAAATGTTGGTGAGCATGCTTGTACCTCTTTCACACAAAAACTTGAATTGTTATATATAATATTCTTGCTCAGCAGCTCGCTCAGCAGCTTGCAAGCTCTAGACAAAATATATTACCAAAGTTGGTGGGGGGAAGGAAAAAATAATGTAACCCAGCCAATATTCCAAGCACATTATGGAGGGGTTGAGCTCTAGATTGGAACATTAAATTTAGTACTTTTAAAGACTGCTTCTGTTGGTCTTGTCTTACCAATACTGAAGGTTGTTAAGCACACAGAACTAACAATCACTTTCAATTTCCTGTATATTTTTGTCTAGGCACCCGTTGTATCCAAGTGGAAGAAGCAGTGAGGGAAGCAGGCAAACGCCTGGTTATTATCCTCAACAAAGCAGACTTAGTTCCCCGTGCCAACTTGACCAAGTGGCTGACATACCTGCGTAGGCATGCACCTGCTGTACCGTTCAAGGCGTCCACTCAGGACCAGCAACACAACCTTGGCAGAAAGAAGATGAAGCATGTAGTGAAAGAGAAAGAGATGAAGGGTACATTTGACATTGCATTTTATGCTTATACAAGCAACCATTAACTTTAAAAGAGTGTATTTACTCATCAGAGCATTCCAGTCATAGCTATTGCTTATAGTTCAAATTTAACAAATACAGATATATGATTAAAGTCCCTCATGGGGCAAGCAGACGGAGTAGGAGTAGCGTGCCAGCTCTATAGACTTCCTTCATTTGTTTCCCTCCATATGTGAAGCACGAGAGCAGCAAGAGAAATGATATGAGAAATATATGTGCGTCTCTCTAGAGATATGTGCTTTACATGCCCGCCGATTCCAGAACTTTTTCCGTCTTTGTATTGATTGATTCGATTTAAGAACATTAATGAGATAAATTTGTCTTTTAAGTAATGTAATGTATGTCTTCATTTATGTAGGTTCGGCGTGTGTGGGCGCTGAGCTGCTAATGAGTCTCCTGGGCAATTACTGCCGCAATAAGGGCCTGAAGACCACCATCACAGTGGGCGTTGTAGGGTTGCCCAACGTAGGCAAGAGTTCTATCATAAACAGCCTCAATCGCTCCAAAGCTTGTAATGTTGGCAGTACTCCCGGGGTTACCAAGTAAGTAAAAAATCAGCTTATTGTGATTTTTTTATTATTATTGGTAATGTATAAATAAATATTTTGTAACAACTGTCACATCCATTTGAAGACAACTTTACGGTAACCACTTATCATCAGTTACAGAAAAGATCTCTCACTGATCAGACAAGGAGAGGTTTTCAGTGATTGAATCAGAATTAAAATAAAAAAAATGCTGGTTCACCTTAATATATATATATATATATATGTCGGAGATATTACGATAATTTAACAATAATTAGTCACTCTTTTGATATTTGTCGTAGATTACGATAATTTAACAATAATAAGTCACTCAGTTGATATTTGTGTTGATTTCAATAATTAGTAACTCAATTGATATTTGTGTCGAACACAATAATTAGTAACTCAATTGATATTTGCAGTCTGTTGCAATAATTGAATACTAAATAGTCACTCAATTGATATTGTTATAACAGTGGAGTGTGAACGCCGTGACGTAACGAGTCACGTGTTCGGAATCGCTTGGAGGGGGAACTGTAACACTATAAATGTTGGAGAGCGATGATTCTAGACACAGTTCATTAGACACAGTTCATCACAGTTGATTACAGTGAACGATACAGTTCGGTCCTTCCAAACGGGACCGTTGGTTCACACAACTCTGTTGATAATTAAGTACCTACTTCGTAACATCGTAATGTGAATTTGTGATTGCTGCTGCCAACATACAATTCTCGTATTGTATCTTCGTGGTTTAATTGCCTGAGACCTACGCCCAGAACCTAACACCAGTACCCAGTACCAGAACCTCTCCCACTGATGTCGAGCGTGCCGCCGATCCGATTCCCATCCGAATTGATGTCGGCGCTCTCTCACCCTCTCTCCCATGAGTTCCGACATCAGAAGTGGGATTCACTCGGGCATCACAACCACCTACTTCATTAGCAGCACAAATGGAAAGGCCGGTAGTGGCGGAGCACTACCAAAGCGTCGTGTGGATTATTGTGAGATAAAAAACTTGACAGGCCAGCGAGTATACTCCGGTGAGTCTTATTGAACTTGGGTTGACCCCAGGCTCGAGAGGAATACTGTTACATATGAAGCGACTAAACGATTGACCACGTGTTGACGGAAATCTAATCTAAAAACACGTTGGCGCCTATTAACGTCATGTACCCCGTGAGTACCCGCAATTTTAGTCTATTGGGATTTTGATCGCAATAAGCCTGACGTCGACGCACGTGTAAATAAATGTACCTACTACCGCCGATTTATGCTTGTTTTAACAAGTACAAAAAGGAAGTGCATTTACAAGCGCTGCGCGTTCTAGAAGTTACGTTGCACAGAGGTGAACGGTAGTACGAGCAGCGCGTGGAGGATATACGACTGCTCCGGCTGGAGATCCTGCGCCTACGCAAGGAGAAGAACCTTCTCACTAAAGGCATTGAGAACATGACCGACCTAAGACTCGAGGTCTTCAACTTGGAACGCGAATTGGGCCGCGAAAGACTGCGCGTGCGCGCCTTAGAGGAGGCCCTGGAGACTCCCCTAAATGTCCATAGATGGCGCAATCAGGGCACTGACCCTGAGGTTGTCAGACTCACTCAAACTGCGGCTTACACAAAAGAAAGTGTTGACACCAAGTAAAATACTGGTGCTGAAGGAACGCTAGCTGAAGGAGACGAGGAATCTTTACAGTGCTGTCAAGGATATGCTGGCGCTGCAGCCCAGCCCTAAAATACAGCTTGTGCTCACTTCGAGAAGAATGAGCCTGTTTAGAGCGATGAATCATCCAACTTCAAACGATCCAGACGTACAGACCCTTTAAGATGCTTGGTGTATGGAGAATTGGGACATCGTAGTGCAGAGTGCCGTTTCGAGGATTGTAAAAAGGTCATGTGATCGTTCCTATTGTGCTAGCTCAATTTCTGTGTTCTAACCACGGCCAAATGCGTCCGTTTTCAAATGTTTCAGGTATGGTGATGTTGGCCATTATGCTAACACGTACATCTGTGCTCTTACTTCCACTGCTGGGAAGCATGGTTCCAGCAACGGCAGTGCAAGCGGTTCCGCTGGCGAAGGCAACACCTGAGCAGCGAGTAACTGCACTAGCAACCAGCGTCGAGTTGACCTGAGTAGCATTGGCAACCCAACTGGACAACTAAACATTTCCGGTGGGCCTGTTCCTTTTCACTTACTAGTGCCGAATGTTCTCTCATGAAACTTCAGATAGGTCATGGCAGGATGGTTTATACGATATTCAATTAGCGTTAAACTTTATTGTTAGCCGTGACATAAAATTGATGCCTTTAGTGCTTTTGATGTGTAAGGTAACTAGACCTCTTAATATTTTGTGTTCAGATGATAATGAAGTTGATGTAGCAAATGTGAGAGAACAATCGGTACTGAATATAGAAAAGTGTGTCAATTATGAGAAGTCCTATTTTGATAAAAATTTGGCAAAATTATTTAAAATTGTTGTTGGTGATTTAGTCACAATTAAAAGTGACGAACGGAATCAAGTGAAGCTTGATCCGAAGTATAAAGGTTCTTTTGAAGAACTACTACTTGAATGTGAGCACATTGTTTTAAAGTCTTTATACGGACTTACAAGTATGCCCATGATCACTTAAGAGAGATTCCACAAGAATTAGACTAAGTGAAGAGTTAGACGTTGAGGATGCGGGTGAAGGCCCATCCACCAGTACAGACTAATGTATTACTGCACAAAGTATGGCTATGGCTTACCAGAGAGGAGGACTGACAATGTCCATTCTGGTAATGTCTTGTGTTTTGGGGCTTATCGGCAAACTGCTGGTAATGTCTTGTGTTGTCGGGCTTATCGGTCAGACGGACTGATAGTGCCTACTATATTGAACTTGGGTACACGTACCAGAGAGACGAACTGGTACTGTCCCTTGTGTTGTCGGGCTTAACAGAGAGACGAACTGTTACTGACCCATCTGCTGGCTCGGGCTTATTGGCAAACTGCTAGTAATGTCTGTAGCTGTCATGACTTGGTGCATTAATTCTGTCTGATTTTGTAACGTTAATTTGACTTTTAACCGAACTTGTGGTATTTTTTCTCATGTGACTTAATTGTGAGCGACTTTTCCATGTGGTCAGGTTGGCCGAGCTAATATACGTCTACAGTTGTATTTTGTTTTGTTACCAGATACACATACACACGAGGACGTGTGATTTGTCAGTATGGCCGTGTCGGAGATATTACGATAATTTAACAATAATTAGTAACTCTTTTGATATTTGTCGAGGATTACGATAATTTAACAATAATAAGTCATTCAGTTGATATTTGTGTTGATTTCAATAATTAGTAACTCAATTGATATTTGTGTCGAACACAATAATTAGTAACTCAATTGATATTTGCAGTCTGTTACAATAATTGAATACTAAATAGTCACTCAATTGATATTGTTATAACAGTGGAGTGTGAACGCCGTGACGTAACGAGTCACGTGTTCGGAATCGCTTGGAGGGGGAACTGTAACACTATAAATGTTGGAGAGCGATGATTCTAGACACAGTTCATTCATGACAGTTCATCACAGTTGATTACAGTGAGCGATACAGTTCGGTCCTTCCAAACGGGACCGTTGGTTCACACAACTCTGTTGATAGTTATGTTACTTTGTAACATTTTAATGTGAATTTGTGATTGCTAATTACCTACATACAATTCTCGTATTGTATCTTCGTGGTTTAATTGCCTGAGACCTACGCCCAGAACCTAACACCAGTACCCAGTACCAGAACCTCTCCCAGTGATGTTGAGCGTGCCGCCGATCCGATTCCTATCCATCCAAATTGATGTCGGCGCTCTCTCTCTCTCTCTCTCTCTCTCTCTCTCCCTCGAGTTCCGACATATATATATAAACATATAATACGCACGGAGGATCTCTATTACCAGATTTAGTCACGAGTACAGCGATATATTTTGACATAAAGGGATTTTAAATACGGTTGACAGAACTACACTATTATATACCCGCAACCCATGCAATTTACCAAAAATGTTGTTATTTAGTTTCAAAAATAAAATTAACCTAACTCCTTCTTAAATCAGAGCTATATTGCAAGTGAAAGTCCTGTCAAAATCCGTTCAGCCGTTGAAGAGGTTAGCCGTAACTAACTTTTGCTTTATATGTATCATATCATCACGCCGAGTCCCTAACGGGGTGGGCAGAGAGTATAGAGCGCCAGTTCTCTCTAGACTTACATACTCTTTCGCTTCGTCCACATTCATCAGTCTCTTCATACATGCTCGTCGGTTTCGAGTACTCTTGACGTTCCTGTCCTTGAGCGTCCGATCTATTTGATCCAGGTAATTTTTATTTGTACCTATTAGGCAAAAGCTCTGTGTAGTTACTTGACTTCATCTTTGACGGTTAGAATATTGCACATTATATATTAGATCTTTACTTGCTCTAAGTAACTATAGTTACCTATGAACGTAACTTGTGTTACGTTAACTTAATGCCCCAAAACCAAACACCGTACATATTAAAATACCGCAGTTACAACAACACGCGTGAAGTAGGTATTTTACAAAAGCCTTCGAAGTACTTGTTTGAAAAATTCCTTTTGTCCTCCCACAACCCGCCGGCAGAGTGAAGGCTGGGAAATTCATATCAATTATCCCTTTTCAGCGGACTCATTATAAATTCTTTCATAAGATATTTTCAGCCGGGCTACGTTCGTGTCAGTTTGTCTTTTATCATACGTTGACGTTTTTATGCGGGCCTCTGGGGAATGACGTCTGTGGTTCTTAATTATAAAAAACACTGTTTATGATATAACAACTTTTTGTTGAAAGAAACAAATGATGCATCTATTTTTTTTATTTAATAGAATTCTGTAATCGGCACGTATCACGACGCACGAGAGTTGAGCGCCAGTTCTCTCCAGACTTACAAACTTCTTTCGCTTCACATTTGTCAGTGTCTTGATACATATTCGCTTGTTTCGAGTATTTCTGACGTACTTACATTAATTGAAAATATGCTGTAGATACAACCCTTGTTGAAACAAATGCTACCGTTTAAATGTATGATAGATTGAAGATTAGTTATTAATATGAGTGAAGAGAACGACCAAGTATTTATATATAATATTCACAGGTAAGTTTTCAGGAGCGTTGCGAAATGCTACCGTAATTATTTGTGCGCGCCGTGTCCTGTTAATGAGGGATTGTGTGCTACATCACGACATTTTGACGTGTCCCAGGCGACTGAAGATAGCGGAAAGGAAGGCTATTCATCGAACATATTGCTGGATTCACCCATTTGAAATTGATATCAATAATTGTATAAGAATCAGCAATATATGTCATATAAATTCCTTGTTCAGTCAGTCTGCTAACCTCTCAACTACGGAATCTGAACTCGTCTGCCGGCTGGCTATCCAAGAGGCCCCCATATAAAGCCTGGTTTGCTCAAGACGCCTTGTCAGGTTCCGCGGTTCATACCAGCGACGCAATCTAAAAATATTGTAATACACATGTTGGAAATATCAGGTGACTATAAAAAACTTTGTATCGCAACATGTGTTTTTTTTAAAGTTCAAAGCCATTTAATTAGATATTTTACCCACAATTCGTTTGTTCATATTAATGACTTTATATTTCAATTCAACCCTTTAAGCACCGAAAGTACAAATGTAGCTAAACCGCTCAACGCTTATGCCTCGAACTAACTTATAAATACATTTTAGTGAAGTACGGTCACTTTACGGACGGACGACGAGTTACGTACGACAAATTCGTCTGTTTTTTACAGATTAGTGTGTAGGTGAATATATTCTAGCGAAGCGTTTAGGCTGCTACGTTGGCTCAGGGACAATATGTTTCAAACTTGCTAATGTTGTCAAAAAGGGGCAATGTATGTTTGACTTTTACGATGTACGTTACATAATATTCGTATTTTAAAAGCTTGCAAAGCGACGTTGTGTTTTATAGATAGGTAATTTGCGAATGGTACCCGAGTTCGGCTAGTCTAGAGAGATTTGACGCTTTACCCTTTTCGTCTATTCTGTAAGGGACTCAGCATGATGATACGTAAATGTATACAGGATTTTTTCCAATAAAAAAACGTTTTATTACTGTGCTAGATGAACTATTAAATTGCGCCAGTAGATACCTTAAAATGCCCCAAAGGAAGAAATAAATCGACACAAGAGATAAAAAAAAATCCACATATCCTCACGCCTTCCCACAAGGGTCCCCGAAGGGGTAGGCAGAGGTGTATAGGTAATACCCACACACCCCCTTTCCGCCAGAGGTATAATAGGTGCCAACGTGACAGATGGCGAGTCCATCGCCGTTACTCCGGCACGACTATACATACGCCTTTGAATTTCTTCTCAAAAAAAATCGATACAGACTAAGTCTCTTCTCTGAATATTTATTTTGAGTACCTTCCAATCCTTGAGTTCGTGCGATCGATATGAAATTTTTTAATATTATTTAATTCATCATTATATGTACATACGCCTCATGGGGTAGGCAAAAAGTGGTGCCAGTCCGCTCTAAGCCTACAGACCTTTATTCGTTTCATTACCCATTACTTTAATACACTTTTCATATAGCTACAAAGATACACACACAGACGCAAAGTTGTAGCATTTTTATACATGTATATCTTTGCGACCCAGGATTTATATTCAGCGGGCACTTCACGGGGCCTGAGAGACCCATAAATAACGGACGGGGCTCCCCCTGCGAGGGTTGGGGGTACAAAGAGCCCGCAAACGACTAAGGTTACCCAGCAGGGAAGTTGAAAGAACACCCCCATATATCTTTTTCAAAGTGATCGTTCTAGAATTTTAATTTCGCGTGGGTTTGGGTCGGGTTCCCATGTAGGGGTTGTTTGGATGATTCTGTCGGTTTTCTGTGTGCGTAGGCTGTATACGTAATTTTCATTATAATTTTGTTTGCATATTATCTATTATAATTTGAAAACGCGTGAATTTATAAGCTGTATCGGTTTTTGCTAAAGCTGAATTAGTAAGCGTCTGGTCTAGTGGTAAGAGCTCCTAGCGGGTTCGATTCCCGCTGAGGGCAGATATTAGTGTGACGAACACGAGCATTTTTATAGATAGATAGTGCCATCCACGAAGACGTGCCATACCAATTTCTAATAGAGGAGGATCTGGGAGTATGACCAGACTCTAATAATTATTGTGTGCGTATGCACTCCTGGGCAATCAGTGTGTACCGACGATACTCAAATATTCGTGGAAGGTTGCACACTTACACGATAAACTATAGGGAAGAATTGTGGGGCGCGTCTTCGTGGATGGCGCAATCTATACAGGCGGTCAATGATTTTATATCACAAGTGTCTCTTTTTTTCTACACAAGTTTGTTTCTGATATTATTCATATATATGACACCACGAGCTTTACGGTGAAGGAAAACATCGAGAGGAAACCTGCATACGTCTGAGAATAAATTCAAAGGCGATGGACTCGCCATCTGTCAAGTTAGCACCTAATATACCTCTGGCGGAAAGTGGGTGTGTGGGTATTACCTATACACCTCTGCCTACCCCTTCGGGGACCCTTGTGGGAAGGCGTGAGGATATACATATATATGTGTAAAAAACTAATGAAACAGGATCCAACAGGCAAGTTAAGTAATTAAGTGCAGTAGGGTCGGTTGATTAAAACGTATGTTCTCGTAGACCAAATAAAGAGAGTTTTGTTTGCTCGGGACTGGAGGCAAATACACTTCAAATGCTCGCCGCCAATGTTGGTAATGAGGTATGTTAAAAGGCCTGGTGGTAAAGATTTTAATTCGGCTTTTGTTTTATTAGTATATATTATTATTTTGGACTCGCCACCTGTCACGTTGGCACCTAATATATCTCTGGCGTAAAGCGAGTGTCTGGGTGAGTATTACCTATTACATCTCTGCCTACTCCTTCGGGGACCCTTATGGGAAGGCGTGATGATATATTATTTATATTATTTGTAGTAAGAAATATGAACTATTATTGCTGGTCATTCTTGTACACAATACCACAGTTTTTGGAAGGGCAGAGAGAGGTCATGTTCCAACTACCTGGTTCAAAATGATCGGATAATTAATGGTAGAAATAACACTTTTGAGTATTAATTCCGTAGTTTGCAGACTGAACTAAGCTAATGATTTACTGTATGATTTTTCACTTAGTATAATGTTTTCAGATAACATTAAACAAGTGTCACACATTCCGACTAATTACTTTTACATTCATAAGCAAAATAAAAATTGTCCTTATCGTCCGTACTTGAAACAGCAAAAAAAAAACAATGCCTACTGAAAAAACATGAAAAACAAAAGGTTAAAAGTTGTCCTTATTTGAATTTTCATTAAAACTTTCTCCCGTCAGGAACAAAGAACATTTATATTAAAAAAGTCCGGCCCGCGGCCAGATAAATATCTGTAGTCTCGAGAGCGCACCCGAATTTCAACTTTGCCACATAGACTTGCGTTGAAGAAACGCAGAATAGACACTCCGTTGGATTTACAGCGTATGGTTTCATTCGATGCTGCCTACTTCCATATTTGAGCCGTGGTACGAGTAGTCGCAACGCAAAGGATGCAAGGTCATATCCCGACTGTACCAACGAAATTTTGTATAGTTATATCATATTAGGGTTTAATCATACGAGCTTTATGGTAAAAGAAAACATCGAACTGCATGCGTTTGTAGAAGCGAAGAAATTCAGCTTCGTATGTATAGGCCTGCTCGAGTAACGGCTATGGACTTGCCATCTTTCAAGTTGGCATCTAAATATACATAAATCCGGCGTACAAAGGCTGTATTTATATACTCCTGTCTACCCCTTCGGGGGCCTGTGAAGGAGTGAAGATACAATCCTAAATTCGAGATAAGCCTTTTCTTCTTCTAATCATTTATTAAACGTACATACCTTTCTTTGTCTCTATCTTCTTTCCTCTTCTATATCCGGTCGCATTCAACATTACTCTGGATTTGCAAATGTTGTAATAAAATCAATAACCAACTCTATTTACGTGGGCTTATTCTTAGAATTTTGTATAGAGAAAGCAGAATATACAAAAATGTCCAGGGGATACTTAACATTTTCCTATAGATAATTCTCATAGTAACTCTTCATACGGAAGCGATTTACTACAACGGGGTAACTAACATTAAACATATTTCCGCATCTGCGCGGCTGCTAGTCTTCTCTGCCGCCCAACTCATTACCCGCCCGCCCTGCGCCACAAGACCCGCCCAGCCACCGCTTGCCTAACTTCCACACTTGCTCAGGGCTACCGTTACATTGGACTTGTTAATAATGCGAAGTTGGGTTATGGAATATTTAGACGGTATAACGTGAAACCCCTAGGTGATAGACATATTGCATATTGAGTATTTTAATTACTGTGACCTTCGATATAGTGCATACGCATACATATACATATTACATACATACATACATATCATTACGCTAAGTCCCTAACGGAGTAGGCAGAGAGTATAGAGCGCCAGTTCTCTCTAGACTTACATACCTCTTTCGCTTCATCCGCATTCATCAGCCTCTTCATACATGCTTCGTCGCGATCGTGCTGCGTCGGATTCGAATAGTCTTGACGTTCCCGTCCTTGAGCGTCCGATCGATTTGATCTAGGTAATTGGAACGTGATCGTCCTCTGCCTCTTCTTGCACACACTTTTACATATTACATATACACATTTATCCTCTCATCTGCGCTTTATTCAATTTACTGACATTTACGACCATAGTTCATATTTACGATCAAATAACACAAATAATTTGGATTATTTCACTAAGAAAATTTTTCAATGGTCCGATATCTTTAAAAATAAATAAATAAATAATAATAATATAATATATCCTCACGCCTTCCCACAAGGGTCCCCGAAGGGGTAGGCAGAGGTGTATAGGTAATACCCACACACCCACTTTCCGCCAGAGGTATATTAGGTGCCAACGTGACAGATGGCGAGTCCATCGCCGTTACTCAACACGACTATACATACGCCTTTTGAATTTCTTCTCAGACGTATGCAGGTTTCCTCTCGATGTTTTCCTTCACCGTAAAGCTCGTGGTGTGACTAATCACTGTACTTAAGTTCAGAAAAACTCATTGGTACAGTTGGGATTCGAACTTGCGACCTTTGCGTCGCAGGCAACTGCTCGAACCACTCGGCCACCACGGCTCTAAATAAATAAATAATATACTAAATAGAAAAAAAGCACCCGGGTACCGGTTTTTTGCACAGCCCTGATCGCTGATGGCAATCTGTAAGGTCCGGTAATTAGATTTTAGGCTCAGCCGTTCTAAACGGTAATTGAAGAAAAGTTACGATTGCCATAACCTAGGGCGGGGAATTAACCGGAATTGCTGTTTCTAACTGGAGCATGAAAAGGTTTGTATTTTCATTGGTAGGTACTAAAAGATAATTAAATTTTCAGAATATACTTCATTATATCAGCCTTTTGTTAAGAGTGACGTATCCTTGTTGAATCGTACTAACTCGTAGTACGTACTAGCCTATGTGTTAATCCGGCTGACAAAATCTACTCAGGTGCCAACTTTCAACCAATTCCGTTAAGCAGTTCTCGCGATATCGAGTACCAAAATCATTAAGCATTTATTTGTAGGGTTAATGAAACTCTACCGTGTATCCCTGCCGATAGATCGTACTACTTTCAAACGTGCCTCAAAAAAGAGTTAATACTTAATACATTGACACAAATTAAGCCGTGGTGGCCGAGTGGTTCGAGCAGTTGCCTGCGACGCAAAGGTCGCAAGTTCGAATCCCGACTGTACCAATGAGTTTTCCTGAACTTAAGTACAGTGATTAGTCACACCACGAGCTTTACGGTGAAGGAAAACATCGAGAGGAAACCTGCATACGTCTGAGAAGAAATTCAAAAGGCGTATGTATAGTCGTGCTTGAGTAACGGCGATGGACTCGCCATCTGTCACGTTGGCGCCTAATATACCTCTGGCGGAAAGTAGGTGTGTGGGTATTACCTATACACCTCTGCCTACCCCTTCGGGGACCCTTGTGGGAAGGCGTGAGGATATATTTATACATTGACACATAAATATATCTCTGAAAAGAGGAAAAAGCTACATATGTACATATTCTTTCTTGGACCCTTGTGGGAAGGTGTGAAGTAGAAGGTATCATCACGCCGAGCCCCACATAGAGGAGGCAGTAAGAGTAGAGTGCTTGTTCTTTCTAGACTTGCAGATTTGTTGGTATTAATATATCTATGTAAACCTAAAATTTGCGTTCATGTCGTCCTTAATCTAAGAAATAAATAAATTATTAAATATTATTTATGATAAATGATCATCATTTAAATCTGTTGACGTCAGGTACAAAAAAACTAGCAGTTCGTTGTTATTTGTAGTGTGCTGTGCACTTTGAGATAGAAAATCATTAGCGCTCCCAGAAATGACCGTATATGGAATAACAAACGCCTCTAAAATGGCATTGCAATATACAACACAACATGACAACAAGCATTTGCGAGCGTGCGTTTGATCAAATTTTTCTTTGCTATCACGATTTAGATAGGAGAACAAAATTAAGTAGGTATATGCGATATTTTGTTAGATATTGCAAATTAGCCCTTATTGATGTTTCAGTGTAACACCGCCACTGCTGCGGTTCGACCGCTGGTCTGCAAAGCGTTAGTAAGGAAGCGTGAATTCGCCGCGACAGAAGTTGGTAACTTTTGTACGATTACCGCACGCTGCCGTGCCGCCGCCGCGTCGCCGACCGACTCCGAGAGTGCACGTAGGGTCTGCAAAAACATTAATACCGATATTAGATAAGATTTATACAATAATATATCGTTGCCTAGTTACCATAACACAAGCTTTGCTTAATTTGGGGCTAGGTCAATTTGTGTGGAATTGTCCCAGGTATTTATTTATTTAATTTGTTTTTAACACGAGTTATGGAGTAGGAGGTTCGAGAAGTAACGCAAACGCTTTCAAAAGACTTCAGGTCGAAATCCTGACATTGGTAATGAGTTCTTCTAAAATATAAGTACATTCAAATATACCAATATATTAACATTGACAGGTGGTATCCCGTTACTTCTCCGGACAGGTTTTTTTCCCCGAAAATGGTAACTAGCCATGCCCCACGCAGCTGTACAAAATCTGATTTCATTGGTGGATTTTTTTCTCAAATAAATCAAAATAGCCAAGAAAATGGCAAGGAAAACATCGCGAGGAAACCTGCATACGTCTGAGAAGAAATTCAAAGGCGTATGTACAGTCGTGCTTGAGTAACGGCGATGGACTCGCCATCTGTTACGTTGGCACCTAATATACCTCTGGCGGAAAGTGGGTGTGTGGGTATTACCTATACACCTCTGACTACCCCTTCGGGGACCCTTGTGGGAAGGCATGAGTATATATTATTATTATTATTTTATATGTATAGGTAATACCCATACTTTCCGCCAGAGATATATTTTAGATGCCAACGTGACAGATGGCGAGTCCATCGCCGTTACTCAAGCACATCTTACTTTACATACATATATATATATATAATACATACGCCTTTGAATTGCTTCTCAGACGTATGCAGGTTTCCTCTCGATGTTTTCCTTCACCGTAAAGCTCGTGGTGTGACTAATCACTGTACTTAAGTTAAGAAAAACTTATTGGTACAGTGATCTTGCGATCTTTGTGTCGCAGGCAACTACTCGAACCACTCGACCACCACGGCGTTTACATTATTTTGTAGGACATTCAATAAGTTACCTGTCAAAGATACAGGTAACTTATTGAATGAAATACGTGCAATAATAGACTTTTGCTTCGATTTCAGCCTTTTAACCTTAATTATCTGCTAAAGAACTAGTAGCAATCAGTGCGGCTGTCGGTACGCGCAGAAGTTGGGCTCACATGAGTTATAGGCACCAAAGGATAGGAGAGCTGTCTAACTTTGCACTTTGCTCGTATTTTATACCTAATGGTTATATGTGAGCGGTTAAAACTTTCTGCAGAGTGCACTAATTGCAAGTGTACGTCTAGGGTATCTAGGCATGAATAGAGTACCTATTACTAACTTGCCTCGTTTGCCTCTCATACAGGATGTTAGATCCACTACCAAAGATGTTCCTTGTATGTAGAGTAGGACAGTTTCAAGTTTCAATACAAATTGAAATAGTCCCAAATTAAGCAAAGCTTGTGTTATGGTAACTAGACAACGATATACTTATATAGATAGATATATACATAAATAGATAGGACATCCCAGACTAAGGTACAAATACTCGTGTTCACCATGAAAATATCTGCCCTCAGCGGGAATCGAACCCACGACCTCAAGTCTCGCAATCAGGAACTCTAACCATTAGATTAGACTACCGTCTGCATAATATTTATATACAGTATTGAATTCTTACTTAGTATGTGTAATGCCTAAATATAGCTACTTAGCTATAATTTTATTTACAATAACAACAATTAATATTATTTACAAAGAACGGTTGAAACTAACTACTTACAGATAAAATATTTGTCCCAAATCTTAGCTATATTAACTCAAGCTCAAGTCTGCTTCATCTATTTGAAATTGGAACTGCTCAACTAGGGCAGTACATTGCCATTGGGTAGTATTCTTACGCAGGTAAAAAATTGCAAAAGATTGCATAAGGAAAGGTTTTGTACGCAAAGTTAGGAAAGAAATCATTACTTTGTAATTCGAAAATTCGAATAACAAAATAAGAAGGGAATGCGCCATTCCTATCACTGATATGTGCTTATACGGTGCGCTTACTGTCAGGGGTCAGTTTGCGTATTTATTACAATTTTAATAAACCAATAATAATTAACCTATTTTTGTTAAAAAAGGGACTTGGCGAGACGATTTGTATGTTCAAAAATATAGGCTCATATTTTCTAAATAAATAAAATAAATAAAATATATTTATTTCAGGCACTTGACCCATAACAAAATGGCATTACAATTAAATATAATAAAACAAAGAAATACAATTAAATTACAATACAAAAAAAAGAAAAAAAGCAAAATGTACAATTTATTATGTTATAATAGTTATTATTAAATATATTTATAAAATGAGTTAAAATTTTGAATTTGACAAAATACTCTGAGATTTATGAGATAAATGCTAAAGCGATAGATGGCGGGTCTGTCGACATTTTTCAGTGATGTCATAGCGTTTTTGTATTCGTTGTCAGGTTTGTCGATGGCTAAATATACAGTGATTCTTATTTATAACTAGAATGGATGGAATAGTCCATTCTAGTTATATAAAGACGAATCACTGTAAATTTAGCCATCGCTGTTAATCCCTTAATGTAATTTATTTGCGAAAGAATGGATGGATAGTTTGTCTATATGTTTGGAGTTCTGCGAGAAGACTGTATGAGGTTTCCTAAATCTACCCACATTTTTCTGTGGCCTTAATTAATTACAGCACATGCCGTCGGCACATGTAAGTGTAGTTAATATTAACCAAAGTTCAACAATACTTGCAAGGTTGATTTTGGTGTAAGCTGTGTACCTAAGTGACTTTATACCTTATAATAATAATTAATAAGTAGCTTAAAGCCGTGATAATTTATGTAAATGTCTGAAAGAAGATGTAGTGACAAAAATTGAGAAAGGTATGCTGAGATGGTTTGGCCATGTCGAGAGAATGAATGAAGAACAATTGACGCAAAAAGTGTATAAGGCGAGTGTGAATGAAAGTGTTGGAAGGGGTAGACCTAGAAGGACGTTTCTAGACCAAATTAGGCACGTCTTGAAAAAAGGTGTAGGTGTAATGTAGGTGTTGCAAGCGTCCATAGGCGGAGTTTACAGGTTACTATCAGATGGACCGCATGCGAGGCCACAAAATTACTCTGTGACGAATAACAGTACACACCCTGTTATAAAATGTATGTTCCAAATAATCAGATTTCAATAGTAACAAGTTTCACGTTACTTGTGTGCTGCCAATTAGCAGCGGGAATAAAGCAGGGCTTTTAATTATCTCATTTTGAACTCGATATCACGGATCGTGGTGTTGGCGAGTTAACATTTTAGATATTATCTTATATAGCATTGGAGGCAGTGGTTTAGGATTTTGCAAAACAATGAAGTCAGGCTCGACCTCAAGCTTTTCTTGACTTACTACATACAATGTTTCATCATGACAGAAAGGATGAGTGAAGAAAGATTGACGAAACAGATATACAAAGCAAAAGTGTGTGCAAGAAGAGGCAGATGAAGGCCACGTTCCAACTACCTAGATCAAATAGATCGGACTCTGAAGGACGGGAACGTTAAGAGTACTCGAAACCGACGAGCATGTATGAAGAGACTGATGAATGTGGACGAAGCGAAAGAGGTATGTAAGTCTAGAGAGAACTGGCGCTCTATACTCTCTGCCTACCCCGTTAGGGACTTGGCGTGATGATATGTATGTATGTATGTTTCATCATTCTACAAGGTTTAGGGTGTAAGAAAATTTTATGTGAAAACGTGCATACGTATGGTAAGTAACGACGATGTACTCGCCATCTGTCACGTTCGCACCTAAATATATTTCCTGACGTATGCAGGTTTCCTTTCGATGTTTTCCTTCTCCGTAAAGCTCGCGAGTGGTGAATCACTATAGGTAATAAAATTAAAAAAACACATTGTTACAATCCTAGTGTGCTGGAGGCGATTACTTTAAGCACATGGCCACCACGGCTCATTCATCAACGTGTCGCCACCTAGCGGCCGTAGCAAGAAACGAGGTGTCGACGAAAGGGTCTCGCGAACTGGACTATTAATTTCCTAAGGGAACTCTGCGCCCGTATCCCCGGTACCAAGTGATGGCGACGCAAAACGATATTTTATTTTGGTTTTTTTGATACATTATTAAAAAAATGCTTTGAACTACTCAATAGTAGTCATCACGCTAATTTTCATCAATGTTTGGACCTATGTAGTGTTATAACTCATAAAATTAGATTTCAAATCGCATTCAAATTAGTTTATGCAACGCTGTAAAACTAACTGACGATCAAACGATGCAAAACATATAAAAATATTTTTTAGCTCATTGAAGAGTGCAAAAAGAAGAGATGTTTCTGTTATCTGTAAAGTATTACACTTCTTAAAAAACTGGTTGAAGAATTACATTCCGTATAATTTCTAATATTCATGGTTTGTATGAAACTGGCTACAGTCTATCTACTATCTTCTACGTTCTCTTAGTCTTCTATCTTCTCTAGATGTTCGAACAAGGCTCCTTCGAAACCGGATGGCAAGAACTACTGATAATAATAAGCCGCCTATACCTAGAAACTACTGTTGTAGGCTTTACCTAACTAGAGCAGAATCACCTTACTGTAAATATAAGACATTTCCTCGAAGAGTAACCTGTTTTCACTCGAAACCGACGCGCATGAATGGAGAGGCTGATGAATGTGATTGAAGTTTAAGAGGTATGTAAGTCTAAAGAAAACTGGCGCTCTGGCACTCTGCCTGTGATGCTCCTCATCAGTTTATTAATAATTGTGTTAGGCAATCTCAGTGCTGATTTAGTTCAAATAAAAATTCGAGCTTGTCACCTTGCTTTGCTTGACTTAATGCACCTGACACCATAGACAAACTTTACACTTTACCTTAAACTTAACAAATTCTTTTTAAACGCTGCAACCTCCGTATTTTCTTATTTTAATTACTTTGTGTAACGCAACGCTCCAGGAATCTTATGTGTTTTGGAACAAACATTTTCAAAATCAGATTCTTAGGTCTATCTCAGATCTGAAGCACAGTGATGAAAAGCGAGAACTGTTTTTTTTGTACTTCGTCGGCGTGGAATTTAACAAAAAAAAATTTTCAGTTTCCAAAATAAAAGAAGTCTAAGTTATTCCTTTTAACATCAGCTATCTGCCAGTGAAAGTCCCGCTAAAATCAGTCCAGCCTTTTCAGAGATTACCCGACACAAGCCGACAGACAGACAGATAAAAATTTAAAAAATATTTTGGTATAAGTACCGTGTATACATCCATATTCATTACAATGCATTACAAAAAGACACTCCAATCTTATTTATTTGTATAGATTTTAGACAAGAATAATTATATCATAGATGCTTATAAAAAATCTTAATATAATATAGTAAAAGAAATATCTAGCGACAGTTATCACCCCGGTATCGTTTCGTGGTACAGGGCGCTCCGACAAGGTATTATCTTCACGCTCGCACGATCGTTCTATGGTAATGTAATGAAAAATTACGCTCATCTGATACCGGCTTCCAGAGCTTTTGTTGCCGACTGTACTTGTTATCCTAACGCCATTTCTTTTGTGTGTTTCATTT
>JACCPG010008602.1:0-44770 GCA_016069955.1 Drepana arcuata | reverse complement strand
GTGTGTCTGTGGGCACAACCTGCACACATTTGCGAACGCCTTTGGGGACCCTTATGGGTAGGCGTGAAGATGTTATATATGTACATCTTTATACTCCCAAGGATCGAAGCAGGAATCATATACATAATACATAATACATACAATCTAGCTTATGCCCGCGGCTTCGCCCGCGTGGAGTTCGAAAAAGTAGCTTAGGAAATTTTCTTGCTAGAGTCGGTACAGCCGCTATGCCGTAAGAGTATCATACATAATACTTTGAAATTATCAGGGTTAAAAAAAAGTTGCCTATGTCCTATTCCTAGGTACAAGCTATCACCATTTCAACTTTCAGCCAAATTGGTTTAGCCGTTTGGCCGTGAAAGAACCGCAAACATCCAAACTTACAAACTTTCACACTTATAATATTAGTAAGATTTATTATTCATTTTGCACAACGAATTTGTACAGATAGCTAGGTAGAATTCGAAAGCAATTTTTCTCTGTTAAAACGGGATATTTTGAAAAAAGAAATATAATTTTCATGCAAATGCAAAATGTTTATTAGACTTGATTTAATTCAAGTACCTACATTGAATGTTATTCCTATCAGGACAATAGTACGAGTATAGTAATTCGTTCATGTTATCTACAGAACGCATTAGCGTGTCCAACGCAAACGTTGTGTGTAGACTTAATTAAACAGAGCCGACTTATTCAGTGCCGGGAATAGTTTAAAAGACCAATATGCTACGATTAACAAGTGCTGCAAGAAAATTGAACGGACGAAGATTTTATACTGTCCTGGGATGGGATCGCGTATCCGTGTTGGGTGCTAAAGCGATTCTAGAGGTAAGAGTTTGAAAATTATGTGATTGCTTACACTTACATACTCGACAACACTTGACGTTCTTTAAGTGTTCGACCGATCACTACATACAGGAATTAGATATATAACTAAACGTGTGCTCTGAATGTTTTCCGAAAGGGTAGGCAGAGGAAAGAAACACCCTTCACCGTAGACATATTTATATGGCAACTTGACAAATGGCGAATGCCTTTGAATCTCTTTTCAAATGTGTGCAGATATTTAATGTACGTCATTTTCTATTTTACGACGAACCGAAAGAGGTATGTAAGTCTAAAGAGAACTGGCGCTCTATACTCTCTGCCTGCCCCGTTAGGGACTTGGCGTGATGATATGAATAAATAAATTTACTTAAGGTCAGAAGTAAAGTCATTAACACAGCCGGCTTTCTAACCTACTTACTGGCTTATTAAACCTTTCACCGCTACCAGTTCCAAATAAACGACAATGTTTCGTTTTTAACTGTACAATTATGAAGCAATAGTTTCGATAGTGGCCGGAAGGTTATATGCAGGTGACTTAAACCTGGGACTTCATCCTTACTAATATTATAAATGTTAATGTAAGTTTATTTGTTACTCTTTCACGTAAAAAATACTTAACTGATCATCATAAAACCTTGTACACATATTCTTGGAGGTATTAAAAGTAACATAGGATACTATTTATTGAAAAAAAAAATACGAAAGATAAAAAAGCCGTCCACGCCGACGAAGTCGCGGGCACAGCTAGTAAAATATAAATATTTTATTCTGTCATCCGCCATTTTCTCAAAATAACGATGTCCAATGACCCGTAGCGATAAGAGCACTCAGTAAATTGCTACAATTTGTGCTGATAAAGTCCATACTGTTTGATCGGACAGACAGTCGAGTCAAGTCCATTTATTTTAAGCAGATAGGTGCAAGTTCAATTGGCCTTAATACATATCAATCAAGGAGACTAGACAACAAAAAACATACAATTATTATCATCAATGTAAGACATTTAATTTAGACAGTGTAGACATCTGTCAAGTCTAGGTTGCAGATTTAAATACCAATAGTCTGTAGGTACTAAGGAGTATAATATGTTGCAAATTTGCGATTTCGAATACCGAATCCACAAATGAACTTTCTGAACTTTAAGTACAGTGATTATTCATGCCACGAGCTCTACAGTGCCGAGAGAACATTGAGAGGAAAACTGCATGCGTTTGAGAATCTGATTATTCCCTGTCACATCGACTATTTATTCATTGTTATTTATTTCTAGCCATAAGTGTCCTACTGCTGGGCAAAGGCCTCCCTCCTGTGTTTCCACTCCCCGCAATCGAGCGCTACTTTCAACCAATTTCTCAGTCTATGTCAGTCTCAGTATGTCCAGTTCGTCCCGCCATCTTCTTGACCTTCCACGTCTGCGTGTAACATTTATTATATAAAATGTGAATACGTGAGAAGTCATACTTGAGGTTTGACAGCTTCCCCAGCCATCAATTTGGCACCGAAAAATATATCCGACGAAATATGAGTACAACATATTTAGTACATGTCATAGTATTTTCACGCATGGCTGCATTATATTCCGCTCTATATGATGCCTTGTTAGATAGAACCCGTAATCTTGTAAGCAATCAAGTAACTTCGAGTAGAACCTTTTTTTTCGAGTGTACTTTCTTTAGGTACCCGACCGTCCTTGGGGGAGGACGAATGGGAGAAACGAATATTTCATTGAAGCCTTCGCTTCTATATATAACTGTACCCCGCGGGTTCACATGCATAATAATCAATTTCATTTGTACAATTTTATCTAGATCTATTTTCGGAACAAACTTATCCTGACTGTTACTGTTACTCCTCCAAATAATCTATCTCTGTGGCAAATTTCATGCAAGTCCGTTCAGCCGTTCTGGCGTGATTGAGTATACCACACGGGTGGCAAACAAGCATGCGGTCAGCCTGATAGTAAGCGGTTACTGCCCCTGGACACTAGCAACACCAGCGGTATCGCCCGCGCGCTGCCGACCCTGCAGGAATCTTTTCACATCCTTCTTGAAGAACTCCATGCTGTATATTTATAATATTAGTAGGGTGCGTTACCAACCTTCGGGTGAAAATTTAAATTATGAGCGAATATTTTACCGGCTTATAAACGTTGCCTACTGAACCGATTACGTTTTGTCTATGAAAAGTTAAAGCAAATTAAAATGAGCTGCATCACAACAAGTAATTTATTTACAATAACAACAATTAATAATATTTACAAAGAACAGTTGAAACTAACTACTTACAGATAAAATATTTGTCCAAAATCGGTATCCCGAGGCAACGTGCCAAGAAGACTAGCAGCACTGCCACGCTGGATAGCAATGCTGATTCTCTGAGCGAGATATGTTCCATCCAGCCCGGCTGTCACGAGAGGTCTCGACTAGACGGCGCGAGACCTCTTTAAAAAGATGGTGAGCCTCAGGACCCCAAGGCCCCAGAGTTTCAATCGCAAGTGCAGCAAATATGTAACCTGACCCGAGACAGGCATACTTGTGGCGCTTATTATAATTATTGTGAAATAAGACAATATTTGCAAAGATAGCATCTATTTACGCTGGAAAATTGAAAATGACGAGTATTTTGCTCCTAAAGTAGTAAGAAAAACACGTATAGGCCGAATAGTTTATTTACTCGTTGAAGAATTATTATAGCAGACAACAATGGAATCACCATCTGTTCACATTTATCAAGTGTTACTACCTCTGCCTACCCCTTTGGAGAACCTTATGGACGTTAAGATTCTAAAAAAAACAATAGTATTTTTTTATACCTCTTGTAAAAATCTACATAAATGTGTTCTATAATTGTTAGATTATATTATTATTCATCCGCCACTAAGTTATCAGATTATAAAGTTATACTAATCAGCGTTGTTGTAAATAAATCAGTCATCTATGTTTTCCGTTTTCTTGGTGTAGAAAATTATTCTAATAATAATAATAATAATAATAATAATAATAAATCTTTACTGAATTAATTACAAGATCATAATATGACATGGTTTGGGATCTCTTCTTTTAAGTTCCAAGAACCTGTATTAGAAGAGTCCCCTCTCTTTCTGTGGTCTTCAATAAAATTACAATTTAGCAAAGTGTGTGTGTGTGTGTGTGTGTGTGTGTGTGTGTGTGTGTGTGTGTGTGTGTGTGTGTGTGTGTGTGTGTGTGTGTGTGTGTGTGTGTGTGTGTGTGTGTGTGTGTGTGTGTGTGTGTGTGTGTGTGTGTGTGTGTGTGTGATTTTTAAATTCTATATTCTCTTTATACATACATTCATATTATCACGGCGAGTTCCTCACAGGATTGGCAGAGCGCTGGTTGCTCTAGACTTATATTCTTTCGCTTCCCCCACGTTAGTAGTTTGAAGAGAGGTAGGTTTCCCGTTCGAATTTGGAGCTACTCGACTCGACTACGAATCAGGGGCAGGACCTCCACCTAATAGAAGTCCGTACAATTATTTTTTGTGTTATGTTCCTGTCCAATGAATAAGGTTTCCAATAAAGAGCTCCTTGGGGAGGGGGAGGAATAATATATTGTGTTGGCAGTGGAGGATTGTATTGGCAGTGGAGGGATTAGTCCCATTATCCTGCCAACACAGTATAACTCTCCAAACACAGAGTGGCAACGCGCAAGTGTTACTTCGGTATCGTGAGCGTAAGTGGGCTACGGTAACCGTTTCCCATCAGGTGGGCCGTAAGCTTGTTTGCCACTCTTGTTGTATAAAAATATGTCTTTTTAGGATAATTAAATTTCTAATCTTAACAATTAAATCATTGTACAATCAGTTATTAGCAAAAAATGATCCAACACAAAATCTTAAAGTCCATTACAAAGAAGTTCTGGTCTGTCGGCTAAGCCGATAACTTTATTGCCGATAAATGAAGTCCAAATTTAATGGAAATGTACCTAAGAATTTGCCAAAGGCCTTTTCTTCCCTAACTTTATATTGGGTTAAATATAAATTATAACCCGACTGTTCAATTTACTTTATCACTACGACTTTCACGGCGAATAACAAACTACACCAGTGTAGTTCGTACAGCTTGAGAAGAAATTCAAGGACGTATGTGTAGTCATGGATGAGTTATTTATATTTGACATCGTACGTAAAACACGCCATCTGTCACGTTATCAGATAAATTAATTTCGATTGACGATCGGTATAGATGTTGATATTCTGCAGCGCCGTTTTGCAAATTTCTTTATTTTTTTTATCTTTTTTTGGGTTTTAGCTTCTTAGTTTCATCATAATCGGTTTAAGAGGGCACAGAGGACAAACATTGGTACTAATATTGATCTTCTACCGTAAAATTAAAAAGAAGGAAGATTCAAATGTTTGTAATAGAAGAACTCAAAAACTACTTAGCCGATTTAAAAAATGACAAGATTATTATTACATATTTTATGTAGGCATGCAGAGGTATGTAAGTATAACCCACTTTTCGATGGAGAAATATTTTGGTACATTCGGTATTGGAACTTGCAATCTTTGAGTTGCAGGCAACTACTTGAACCAGTCGGCCACCACGGCTTTTACTACATATTTTTTACATGTTAAAGCCGTGGTGGCCGAGTGGCTCGAGCAGTTACTTGCGACACAAAGATCGCAAGTTCGAATCCCGACTGTACCAATGAGTTTTTCTGAACTTAAGTACAGTGATTAGTCACACCACGAGCTATACGATGAAGGAAAACGTCGAGAGGAAACCTGCGTTCGTCTGACAAGAAATTCAAAGGCGTATGTATAGTCTAGTAGTGCTTGAGTAACGGCGATGGACTCGCCATCTGTCACGTTGGCACCTAATATACCTCTGGCGGAAAGTGGGTGTGTGGGTATTACCTATACACCTCTGCCTACCCCTTCGGGGACCCTTGGGGAAGGCGTGAGGATATATATTATTATATTATATTTTTATTATTATTTAGCGACATATTTTAAAATCTTATAGTAAAGTAAAGTAATAATAGTTAAATTTAAAGCAGACGAAACTGCGGAACAAATGTATTTAAATAAGTAATAGGTTCGCGATCATGGTTAATTGTCCTTTATAAATGACGTTAAGTTAATGTTGAATTAAAGTTTTCGAACTTGCAAGCTGTCATCTCAGAAAAAGAAATCATTATTATATATAATTCTTAACTATTGCCGTTTAACCCCGAGTAACATCGCGGGTCTAGTTGCTATCGTATCATATCTAAATATGGCTTTGAGCACCCTATTTAAATACTATTATAGAGAGATATCTTAGTGCGTGATGCTGCGGTTGACGTACTCAAGTTCCATTTGTATCAATTACCTTAAGTGGGCTGTTATATACGCAGTCGCTTTTATGCGCTGCCTACAGTGATATATAAAATATATTATGGCATTACATTTATTCCAAGTCATGATAGCCGAGTGATTTAAATAGTCGCAACATTGCAGGTTGAAACCGGCAGAAACAACAAGTCTCGCCCGCACTTAGGTATTGTGATTTAACATTTATGGTGACGGAAAACATCACGAGAAAACATGCGTTTATTAAAAAAGAAATCATAAAGTATGCAACGTCTTACTTGAAAACCTGCAATAGATTCGCCATCCGTCACCTCAATCGTCTCAACCACCTTGTCTTGTCGTGCCTAATTTGAGAATACAGCATCTTTAAGAACTATGTGAAAAGATTCCTGACGACCGTCTGGTCTACACACAATGTACACTAACCAAGCAAAACACTTTTTCAAGGTAGTAGATATGTGAAGTTCAGTAATTAAGAGATAAACTTGCGTTAATTAACAGATTTTTCGACATTATACAATTTGCAGCTTGTCCAATAACTTATATGTTTATATCTGCCTCTGCGAAATCTCCGTAATTTCCTATTAAGAGATAATCTTACGTTAAAAAACAGATTTTCGACATTATACAATTTGCAACTTGTCCAATAATTTGTATGTATATACCCTCTGCAAAATGAAAATGTTGTTCGCTAAAATATATTTTCGAAATCACGCAACTCCCAGTCCCTACATCTCTTATAACAACACTATCGCGTTACATCTAAGGTCTAGCTTTTCTTTTACCGAAAAACAACGACCCAAGATGTCGGACGAGGAAAATAGAACCGAGTTTTTCAATTTTTACGCTGCCTTCACTTTCGGTCAAAGCTTTCTGTAAATAGGGGTGTCGAATGGACCCTGACTTTTTACGATAATTTCTAAGTAAAGAAATAAAGTTGACATTCACTTGAACTACTAGTATACAGCAAGATGAAGAAGAATGGTGATAGACTAATTGACAATATAGACATGTAATTATAAAATTTATTCATAAGGGACAGTAAAGTAAAGTAAAAGCAAATAATAAAATAATCCTCAGGGGTCCCCGCGGTCGTAGGTAGAGGCGTATAGATCATACCCATGCACCCACTTTCCAAAATATATTTTAGGTGCCAAAGTGACAGATGGCGATTCCATCGCAGTTATTAGTTTCTTCTGAAACGTATGCAGGTTTCATCTCGTTATTCTCCTTCACCATAAAGCTCGTGGAGTGACTAATCACGGTATTTAAGTTCAGAAAAACTCACTGGCATAGTCGGGATTTAAGCATGCAACCTTCCTCTATCTATATAAGTATCAGTTCGGTGCGTGTGTATGTGACTGAACTTCTAAACGGCTGGTGATTAATCACACCACGAGCTTTACGGTGAAGGAAAATGTCAAGAAGAAATCTGCGTATGTTTGAGATGGAATTCCAAATAAGTATAGTCGTGCTCGAGAACCGGTAATGGATTCTCTATCTATCACATTGGCACCTATGTCAATTTACAAGTATGTCCAGCGGAAATTGGGAGTTACACCTCTCCGTACCCATTCGGGGACGCTTGTCGAAGGGCGTAAATCCCTATACCTTTAAACGAGCAATTCTTGTATATATCTATATATATAATCTGAATCTGGGAAACGGCTCCAACGATTTTCATGAAATTTGGTAAGGGGGGGATTTCGGGGGCGATAAATCGATCTAGCTAGGTTTCATTAAAAAAAAAGTCGTTTTATCCGTGTTTTTAGGCATTGAAAATCTCCAACAATTTCATTAGTATATGAATTTCCCCACTGATAAAGCGTTGCTAAGCAACAAACTTTAAACCAATGAGTGTTTGGTTGTCATAAGTATGTCATTCGTACGAAAAAATATAAATCTGAAAAATACCGAGCTAAGCTCGGTCATCCAGGTACTATATATGTATATGTACATCATACGTCATAGTAAAATATGATGGCGTAGCAAAATATCCAGAAGCTGAATGATACCGTTGTCGCGTACATTTGCATAGTAAAATGTTAGCGAGATCGTGAGACTGCGGGCACCTGCAAACTCTCGAGATGTAGGTAATCTGCGGAATAGCTCCGGATAACTTCCATTTCCCACTAGATCGATTCTGTTAATTATTTGTCGCAATGATGTTGCCGTTACCAAGTTTGAGGTTTGTTTTCCAATTTTCCCGACAATTTTGGTCAAATATTAAAGGCCAAATTAGGTATAGTCGTTGTAGGTATACCAGTGATAAAATAACAAATCTGATTAGCTTTTCTAAATATAAGTTCCAACACTAGTCATACCACGAGTTTTACAGTTCAGAAAAACTCATAGGTACAGACAGGTTTCAAAATTGCAATCTATGTGTGTACGAACCACCCGGCCACCAAGGCACAGCAAGCTGAAAAGTAAATGCAGTCGATAACGCCATATATTATTCTTTTGTTTTATTGTGTTTGTTTGTTCGATGTTTAATAATAAATTCGAAATTTCTTTATATAGAATTTCTTCTTATAGAAGTCCGTAGCCAAATGACACAATTTATTGTGTTGTGTTCCTACGCGGTGAATAAGGTTTCCAGTAATGAGCTCCTTGGAGAGGGGGGAGGATTGTTACATTGTGTTGGAAGCAGAGGGATTAAACCCATTATGCTGCCAACACACTATAACTCTCCGAACACAGAGTGGCAACGCGCAAGTGATACTTCGGCACGTATACTATTGTATTCTTATCTTCAGTATCGTGAGCGTAAATAGGCTACGGTAACCGTTTCCCATCAGGTGGGCCGTATGCTTGTTTGCCACTCTTGTTGTATAAAAAAAATGTAGTATGTTTCCATTTTTACAACCTGTACAAAGTGTCTGTGAACCTTAAGTAAATAATATAATATCTATTATTCAATATATTAAACCTCTTTTCGTTTCAGGGTTTGAATGTAGATAAGCGTTCACTCGCCAGCGCTGAGCGAAAGCAGCGGACATTTACAGACAGATCTCAGCTGAAGTATGCGAAGAGACTGGTGGTTAAACTAGGGTCAGCGGTGATCACCAGAGAGGATGGCAATGGACTTGCCTTGGGGAGATTGGCCTCCATCATTGAACAGGTATTTAGAATAACAACAGTAGTGTTTTACGACATTTCCAGAATCAAGTAGATCTACTTGATTCTGGAAATGTCGTATAACAGTACTAGTTATAACAGATCTGTTAGCGTTATTTGTTAAAGAAGAAAATCTAATGTCGAAGTATTCTTTCGAAATGTACAAGTACAGTCGGGTCAGCTCTCTACACTCTTTGATTTGATTATTAATTTAAGAATATCAGAGAGTTTGTTTATTTACGACGTATGATGTACATATACGGTTTCATTAACATATTAAAATGAACTCTGTTTCATGATTGCGATTTATTTATTATTAAAATATACTCCGATCGATGAACGCCAATCTCCTGCTTCTGAAACTTCTCTTTGAGACGCAAACCTTTTATCCGTCTCAAGTTTCCGGTTGCAGTTCTTAGACCGACCATAGCACAATTTTGCATTTTGACATTACCTATCTATCTCAGTCTAGCGGCTAGTAAATAATTATCTCATTAGTATTTCTTAGTAGGAATTTCCTAGAAGAAAATAAATATGGAATATAAGTAATAGAATAAAATGTTTGTATTTTTGCACAACGGAGACAGTTCTGTGCAGCATACATGCAAATTAAAAATGTTTTAAGTTTTTTTTATCGTATTAATTCTGTGAGACAACAATAAAATACTTTGAGTAACCACACCCTTACTACTAAGTTTTATTAACTCTGGTAATCAGCGGGATTAAATATTGTGTACAATAAATACGGCATTTAAAAATTATAAATACTTATTACTAATTACTAGCATTAACTGTCAATGTATCATATTGTCACCTAAATATATATAGTTCAGGTGAAAATGCTGTGTTTTTATACACTTTCGCCTACCCCTTCTGGGAGCGTGAATGTATTTATTATTTTACTTAACTCCAGTCCAATCCTCCAGTTTCGCAGTTGTTTTTTTAAAACACAGCCAATTAAATAAACGATTTACGTAATTCGTCTTTCGGGCTTGAAGGGTCTCAAATAAAATGTCTTTTTGAGACTTAGTGGATTGTAAATCTGTCTTAAACAGAATTTAGCTTCGCTTCAAAGAAAACATACCTTTGAAATCAATTCTAGGCTACCAATTTGGAATAGGCACGACTTGCTTAGTCAATATATTTTCGTTCGAATATTTCTGACGGAGTTATTCAGAGTTGAGGTAGGCAGATTTTCCGCTTCATATTTTGAATCGCAAATAAATTAAGGGGCAATAATAAGCAAAGGGTTGATTGGAAGTTAGGGTTTCAATCAATTTTCAGGTATAAAAGTAAACCTAATCAGGCATATGGAATGCTTTGAAAAACTGACTTTTTTCACTACAAAATAAGATCAAATTTTAGGTGGCGGAATGCCATCACGAAGGGCGAGAATGTATCATGGTCAGCAGCGGTGCCGTAGCCTTTGGCAGGCAGAAGTTGACGCAAGAACTCCTTATGTCTTTGTCGATGAGAGAAACTTTGTCTCCTAGTGACCATACCAGAGAGGTACGTTATAGTTTATAAGACTGACTGCTTTCTGACTTGATATTGAAATATTAAGATTCAAAATCTTTTAATCAAGAATTATGTAGGCCCAGGCCTGCTGTTTATGACCAAATTTGTATGTGTTATATGTAGCTGTAACTATAGACCAATTCTGACATTTAAATAATCTCCCATTACTCGTTTTTATAAGATATATTTGACGCCTTTCCACAAGGCTCCCTGTTGGGTTGTTCAGAGATGTGTAGGTAGTACCTCCACACCCAATCTTTGCCGGAGATATTTTAGGCACCAACATGACGGATGGCGAATCCATCGCCGCTACTCGAGCAGATACACACGTCTTCTAAAACGTATGCAGGATTTATCTATATGTTTTCCTCCACCAGCTCGTAGAGTGACCAATCTCAGTATGATGTACAAAGTAATTTAAACCAAGCTAACTTTCTAGGACGCAAACAGTATCCTAGACCCGAGAGCTGCCGCTGCAGTGGGCCAGTCGGAGCTCATGGCGATGTATGACGCCATGTTCTCTCAGTACAACGTCAAAATTGCACAGGTACCTTTTTATATACATATATATATATATATGTCTAGGTTGTTGAGCGCCAGACGAGTACTCTCTAAACTTACAAAGCTCTTTTATCAACTGTAAGGAGTTTGGTAATGTGATGATATAATTGATAATATTATCAAACTTACCATACTCTGGAGTTCGAAGCCAGTCCTTGAGCATTCCTTTACACCTATTATTTGCAAGAATGATGAAGAATGAAGAATGGATTGAGAATATTTGATGCAGGTACGTGTACGTAATAATGTACAAAAATATGCTCGTAAATGCATTTTTTTTGCAAAAATTGTTTTGCAAATAGATGACTGGGACCATAGCATATTAGTTTGTGTTAATTCAGCCCTATTAATAAAATAAACCACTTTATTTTAATAATATACATATATTTCCCCTATTGTGGAGAATAAAGGCATGGAATGACCCATCTTAATAAAAAACACCATATTAATTTCCCACATTATATTTCCTAGTGAGAATCCTCACTAGGAAATATAATCAATAATTTTTTCAATATTAATTAATCAGACGTATAAGTTTCATAACGTAACGAACAAGTGGTAAAGTCAAGATAACCTTAATAATATGAAATATGAAGAGCAGATTAAAGTTGAGAGCCCGAGGAAGTTCGCGAGTGTGGTGTATTAAATAGCTTATTTCATGTACCAATATGTCTGCGGATAGACCGTTGTGTCGGTTAATTAGAATACAATTAGTAAGTTATTTCCCAAATATACATCCAGGGAACTTTGTAATTGGGCGTGTTAATTGAGAAGTTTATTCTTTAGTACATTTATAATTTCATATGTTAACGTTGCCTTGCTGTATTACTTTTTATTATAGGGTTATTTAATCTAGCTAATAATCTAACTCTCTGCCAAAATTCCAACCTAGTCAGCCGTATATTTGTGGAACAAACATCCTCCCCTACGTTCAAATTTATATATGATGATGTTTCCTTTCACCATAAAGCTTACTAAAATTTGAAATGTTTTACTATGTGTACCTCTGCCTACCCTTTCGAGGACCTTTTAGGCAGGAGTGAACATATATGTATGCGTACCTAGAATATTACACATAATTATATTAAAATAATAAAGAAAATATTCCAATAATAGCCCCCGGACCAACGTTCTAAAGCGTCGAACCATTTCAAGTAGAGACGAACGAAATATCAAGAAAATGTAATTTGAAACTAGATAAATTACACGTCAAACTCCAAACGCCTACTTCCAGATAATTTAGGACGCGCTAAAATAATTGGTGTTTTGTTTTACTGTTTACAGTCATGCATCTTCGTCAAATAATACTTTGAAATCTCTATATATAAAGTGTATCTATCGTCACCATATCTTTCCACAAATGTTACTCGAGGGGTAGGGAAAGATGCAATAAGGCCTTCTTTACGACTTGGACATATTTACGCGCACAAAGAGACATACGAAAAGTCCAACGTCGACTCTCAGACACGACTACTACGCCTTTTATTTTCTTCTCTGACGTATGTGGGTTTCCTCTGCTATTTTTCTCCACCGTTTAGCCCGCAGTGTGACAAATAACAAATACGTTCGTACAAAATAAGGAAATAATTAGCTTAGCATTGAACCGTGGTTGCCAAGAGGTAGACAACTATTAAATAAATTAGGAATATACCGTTTCGGTCTCATTTATCAATTCTTCTTTCTTACAACTATCACTACATAATTACCCAATACGATAGTGTAGACAAAATTTTGATAATAAGGCCCACAGGTCACTTGACATATACATACATACACACATATAATCACGCCTCTTTCCCGTAGGGGTAGGCAGAGACCACTTCTTTCCACTTGCTACGATCCTTACATACTTCTTTCGCTTCATCCACTTTCATTATTCTCTTCATACATGCTCTTCGGTTTAGGGTACTCTTGACCTGACCTTTTTTCAAGACGTCCCTAATTTGGTCTAGAAACGTCCGCCTAGGTCTACCCCTTCCAACACTTTCATTCACACTCTCCTTATACACTTTTTTCGTCAATCGTTCTTCATTCATTCTCTCGACATGGCCAAACCATCTCAGCATACCTTTCTCAATTTTTGTCACTACATCTTCTTTCAGATCACAACGTTTCCTTATCTCACTATTTCTTATCCTGTCACTCAGCTTAACTCCTATCATACTTCTTAACGCTCTCATCTCAACTGCATTTATTCGGCTTTCATGCTTTTTCTGCCATACCCAACTTTCACTTCCGTACATGAGTGTCGGAACCAACATATACTGGTCGTTATACCGAATATAACGGTTCGGTATAACTTTATTGTTATCGACTAAAGGCCGGTTACTTAAAACCGTAGGTACACGGGATATTCGCCATATAAATGGGCACAGATGTTAAACAATTGACCGTCAGAATGTCAAAGTCAGAATGTTATTCCGTATGAAAAATTTACTGTACAATGTATGGGGGCAAAATGAGGTTACTCAGTGAGATTTATCTTCATTATTATATACATACATACATAACATACATATCATCACGCCGAGTCCCTAACGGGGTAGGCAGAGAGTATGGAGCGCCAGTTCTCTCTAGACTTACATACCTCTTTCGCTTCGTCCACATTCATCAGTCTCTTCATACATGCTCGTCGGCTTCGAGTACTCTTACGTTCCCGTCCTTGAGCGTCCGATCGATTTGAACCAGGTAGTTGGAACGTGGCCTTCCTCTGCCTCTTCTTGCACACACTTTTGCTTTGTATATCTGTTTCGTCAATCTTTCTTCACTCATCCTTTCTATGTGTCCAAACCGCGCCCTCATTCACGCCAGTTGATTTGCGAATCTCTTCATTGCGGATTCGATCTAATATCGTTACGCCGCACATTTTTCGAAGAGATCGCATCTCAACTACATTCAAGCTATTTTCATACTTCCTCTGTTACCCAGGATTCGCTGCCATACAATAAGGTAGGTACCAATATCGCGTTGTGGACAGCAACTCGAGCATTCTTGCTCAGACTTTTACTGCCCATCATTGCCGACATGGCTCCATTCACCTTATCTCCGGCAGTTATCCTTCTTTTCCATCTCGTGTGAACATGCTTCCAAGATATACAAATTCATTCACTTGCTCTAAAATTTGCCCATTTACCGATATAGCACACTCGGTCATTATTAGTCCGTGAAAATTCGTAAAACAATACATATTTGAGGTCTATGCTGTTAACGCCATTATAATATGAAGGCTTCGTTAAGTGTTTTTTTATAACTGACCATTATCGACTGCCAAACAGAACAACGCCAAAAGCGCAGGTTGCCTGTAAGGTAATTTCAATTATATACATAATATATAATAATATCTTCACATATGGGTCTTCGAAAGGGTAGGCAGAGGTGGTGCAGTTAGTACACATCTACTTTTCAACCGGAGATATATTTGCCGTTTCTCAAGCACGACTATAGCCACGATTTTATCTTTTTATTTTACTCTGTTTTCTTTCACCGTGAAGCTCGGCGTATATCTAATCACTGTACTTAAGTTCAGGTAAAAAACTCATTGGTACAGTCGAAGTTCGAACTTGCACGATGTGACTACTCGAATCACTTCAGCTAGGTACCATTCTATTTTTTTTATATTATCATGACGATAGTTAAAAATACATACCTATCACAAAATTTCTGTTGAAAATTACTTAAAATGCAAGCTTTAGCGTTATAGCGTGTTTTAGGTGGAAAAGTGAATTTAGAACATAAAATTTAACTTTTACACGTGTCATAGAAAATACGTCTGAAATGCTAATGCACTGCAGTATTACCATACCAAGCCAACTCTACAGGATAAAAATATTACTATGTCATTCATATTTATTAGATTTTGTCGAGGTCAAGTTGAATTGCATCCCTTTGGGATTAAAAATGGGAATTGAAAACATTCAACTGATGAAAGTTCGTAAATACAGTGGAATTGCTCGGTACGGTGTAGTATTTATTTGGAAAATACTCTTATAATCCAATTTTTATGCACGATTTAAAGAGAAACGCTCCCGTGGTATCAATATATCGAGTAAATATATGCATATCGTAATAAATGCACTGATATATATTTACTAGGTACGCCTCGTGGTTATATACACCTGCGTAAAACGTAAAATTTTGTTTAGATACTACATACATAATATTAAAGTTGTGTAAATTAAGAACAAGTACATTAAAGTAAGGTGCTAACGAAATTGCAAACGCAATTTTGTTGTTCAATTTAAAAGAGTACGCCTGACACAAACTTCCTAAGACCTCTAGATCTTGTTCACAGTGTTTTATAGCAAAAAGTTAGGTATAATTAAAGTTTGCAGCTCAGTCAAGACGTCCTGTCTAATAGCAACGGTTTCGTAACACGCTGTAAATTGTACTTCCTTGGGAAACCAGTTTTAATTGGTTTCAGTCATTATTAATTTACTGGCTAATTCGAAATCTACGAGTATATTTAGATACTTGTAGATTTCGAATTTAATTCACTATTTGTGACAAAACAAAGAAAACTTTCAGTACGAACCTCATAATGTTAAAAGCGAAACTTGTCCCATGTAAACAGTGAAACGTACAAAATGTTCTGAAACAAACACTAATATTTAAACACGAGTCACCGAACTGTCGTGCATGACAAACATGAAACTTGACCATAAGCAAAATAAATTCGGGCTCTCGCACTCTGTCAAAGTGGACAATTTGGATGCAGACATTTGTTTAGTTTTCGTTCGGACTATTCCTGACGATAATGTAATATTATTTCTGTATCTGTATGAGATCTTGTATTTGCTTCGTTGTTTTTCGGCTGTAATTTAAATATATTTAATGCTACATGGTGAGTGGTTACCGCTGGCCTTACGCTTGCAACATCGGGTGTATTGCTCGCGTGTAGCTGATCTCAGTCTTAATTTTTAAAACAGTGTGGCCACCATGTAGTGAATAAGTTGAGTTAGCTTAGAGAGCAGCAGCAAAACTGGCACTCTACTACTTATCACGTGAGGGACTTGGCATGATGATATATCATAGAGCCCGCGGGCAGTATTACCCGCGATATCATCTTCTTAAGATCAAGCAATAAAAATCGAGTCAATGGCTTAAATATGACAACATATTAGAGAGACAGACATAACCACATTCGCATTTATAATAATAGTATGATAACAGACAATAGCGAGCGAAATACAGTTAATATCAAAGTAACAATAAGGGAAACATCCTACCCAAATTCACAACACAACATTAAAAATAATCCCACATGTTTCTCTGTAACTGAGGAACTCGGACAACTTCAACGGCCACAAAATGTGTCATGTTTTAAACATTGTTACACGAGCCGAATATTATAATGTACAAGTTGACTTTGTATGGTTAGACGTCCACGCGAAGCGACGCTATACTTTTGTCCGCTAAATATATCTTGGAGAGCCGTGGTGGTTGATTGGTTAAATTTCTCGGCTGCAATGCAATTCAAGTTGGAATTCTAACTGCTGACCATCAATAAGTTTTTTAATGGAAACTTCGTGAGAAACCTTCATTCCGTATGTTTGACAAGGAATTCAGTAGGTTAGTCGTAATTGAGAAGGCCATAGACTCCCTCTGTGTCACCTTGACACCTACATAAATCGCAGGCAAAAGAAGGTTTGTTACTCACCCCTGCCCATCTCTCCAGGACCCTTGTAGCGATGTGTCTGGCTCTTAAATTTTTTGACTATATAGCACCTACCATGTGTCACACATGTTTGTATCATGCTTGCTTTGTTAGTGGTCTAAAATAAATCAATAAATAATTTAACACATCATTAAAAGTTGAGTCATCATAAAAAAAATATATTATTGTCAAGTGAAAATGAAACGATATCTTGTGTTGTCAAAGTCTGGTGCCTAAACTGGGCCTGTATTTATGGATACCACGTCTCCGCGGCTTATATTACTATACTCGTTGTACCTACTGTAATAATTCTAACTACTTAGCTTTAGTAAATCGAAGTTAACTATTCTAAACAAGTACATACATACATATCATCATGCTGTGTCTCTCACGAAGTAGGCAGATACATTAATTGTTTTTTGCGATTCATACACAGTCGGCGCCATCTGGTTATTTCCTTGAATAGTTTATTCTGCATGTGAAAATGAGTTCACATGATAAGAGTTTGATTCTATTTTTGAACCTTTTCTACAAATATAATTTGTATGAAAAAGGTTTGCCTCCTTTCGCCTTTGTATAGCTTCCCATTTTTATATGTTGATATAGCTAGGCACTTTAAGTGGATTCCAAAGCTAAGCTTTATTGGTATTATATTTAACAAATAATGAGGTTCCTTTTTGAGTTTTATAAAAGTATTTCTTTCTGAAAAAAAATACAACAGATGTTGTACGAAAAACTTTATTTGTGAATAAATATTCTCATGGATACTAGATACAAGTAGAAAACTGAAAAACCGCATTTGTTTTTACTGTTTTATTTTATGTATCAGTACGATATTTTGAACAAGCACAAATACTTACATATCACCACGTCGAGTCCATAATGGGATAGGTAAAGAAACTAGAGCTCTAATCGTCTCTAGACTCACATACCTCTTTCGCTTTTACATTCATCATTCATTCACAAATTTGCGTGTACATGCACGCATATTTCGAACATTCTTATTTATTTGATCTAGGTAGTGGAAGAGTGTCTTCTTAATCATCCCGACACATTTGCATTGTATACGGGTGTGGTAAAATTTTCATCTTCAATAATGTTTAAGGCTGTTCAATTAACTTAAAATCAAAATTCAAGGCAAAATGTTTTAGCGGATAAAGGCACAAATTGTTATGGTGTGTTAATATATCCTAGTGTAATCTTATAACCCCTTATTTTCCTCCACAGGTGTTAGTGACAAAGCCGGATTTCTACAACGAAGAAACAAGAAAGAATTTGTTCTGCACCTTATCTGAGCTAATATCCTTGAATATAGTGCCGATTGTGAATACCAACGACGCCGTGAGTCCTCCCATGTATATTCACGACGATACCGTGGTCCCGGGCACGGGAAAGAAGGTAATTTGAATAATTCTTACAGGGCACGTTTTATTGCGTTCAAATTATTTGCCAGCTAAGAATATTTCACCTACATAGCGTAGTTTCTGGATATTACGAGATTTCTGGATATTATGTAGAAGTCTTATGTATCAGTCTGAGTGTCTGTGAGTCCGTATGCCCATAATCAATGGAACGATTATGATGCGTTTTTTTTAGTTAGATGTGATAGGTTCATAATGATTAATTTGTTACACTGGGAGTTGAGTTATAGTTACTGCTCCTACTTTTTCTGTTTTGTATATATGTATGTATTGTATTATACTTACTATGTATATTTTTCATGAAATATCTTTTATCGTATTGTCATCAGCGTCTTTTGCAAAATCTTGGGACAGTTCCTCCCAAGATGATATGAAAATTTTGCACACAAATTGTCCTAGTCCCAAATGAAGCAAAGTTTGTACTACTGGAACTAGACAACAACACTGCAAGAATGTAGTTTTTGCTCAAGGAGCTAATATCTGAATCATTAGGATTTGGTTTCACGAATCATTTGAGGCCATGTTCATCTCACGTTGATGTGGTTAATTTATTTGGCCTTGTTTCAAACAGATAACAATTAGTTCGTCAATATCATGGAGTATTCAAATTGCTGTAAAATGTCGCGCTTATTTAGTTTTAAATGTCACATACGCTCCTCTTGCTCGATGTCACTTTCACATAACTTCACTTACGACTCACTAAGGTATTTCGCAGCATAATTCTGGTCTTCATTGATATCTCCTTCTCTACCAGTGTCTTCCTATACCACTATAGATAGTAAGTGGTTACCGCCACTCATTGACATTAGCAACACCAAGGAACTCCTTGCTGTACTCTCTAAGAAAACTTCAAAGGGGAGGTCTGCCTCCAGCCTGAACGTTTGCTAAATCTCTTTATTGAAACCTATGGTGTATAATACCTGCTATTTAAATAGTATGGCAACCTTAAAAGTGCTACTATAATTAGGCCGGTATCAGAGCTGTTCATCTTATATTTCTCCAGTATCAAAACTAAAGCAAGTCTTAATTCCCATTACCAATTAGGACGATCAAGATCTTTACTTTCTCCAGGGTCTAGGTATAAAGGACAATGACAGTCTGTCCGCGTTACTGGCAGCTGAGATCCAGTCAGACCTGCTCATCATGATGTCGGATGTCGACGGTATTTATAACAAACCGCCTTGGGAAGATGGCGCTCGTATGATGCATACGTACACTTCCAAGGACAAAGATAACGTGGAGTTCGGGAAGAAGTCTAAAGTAAGCTTAGTTATCCTTTCAGGCGTTTCTCCTTATTTTGTATTTTTAAAGTTATTATAATATTATATTCACGCCTTCCTACAATGGACCCAAAAGGGATATTGACTGTAGATATATTGTAGGTGCTAACGTGAAAAATGGCGAGTCGATCGCCGTTTCTCAGGCATGTCCTTCTTCTCAAACGTATGCAGGTTTCCTCTCAAAGTTTCCCTTTACCATAAAGCTCACAGTATGCGTAATAACTGTACCTAAGTTTCTCTGAACTCAACTGTACATTCGGAATTCGAACGTAAACTTTGTGTTGCAGGTTATAACTCGACCACTTGGCTACCACAGCTCTTAAGACATTCTCGTTTTTTTGGTTTTACTAGTCGTAGCAGTGGTTACACCAAATTTAAATCTGACTATGCATAAATATGACAAGTGCTTAAGTCCTTTGGCAGAAGCATGATGATATATAGCCTAGCCGTCCTTAAGCAGTGCTTCTAATGCATTCATATTTTTTAAGTCGGATATATACGTTGCTGGATTTAGCGCGTGAAAGTAACTATATCAAAATCTGCTTTTATATATATATTAGTATAGATGAAGAAAATTAAATCCATAATTATCGCTCTACTCTCTGCTTACCCTGTCAGACGGGTGGTGTGATGATATGTATATCCGTATGTTTGCTATCATGGAGTGTGGTAATGATGATAAACTGTACCTGGCTGTAGGACGTACCAAGTTAATTGATAAACCATTGCCATCTGATAGTCTCAAAATATAAATATATGAAATGACAAATGTAAGACTATTCCAAAAGCTGTGTCCCACGGGACCCACTCTTCTCTTTTTGCCAACTTCACTAAAAGTATAAAGTTTATACCGTCGTGTAGAATGGAAGTCATAAATTCAAAGGAAGGATTCATATGTCTAAACAGAGAACAACTCGGTAATCGATAGGTCTCAGGACATTTAACTTCAAATACTTCGAACTGCTTGATGTCACCAACTGTATGTACAGCTGTGGAAAGATTTATGTAAAACTGAGCTTGTGTGGTGAGCAGTTAGAGACAGATTATAATTAAAGTTTTGTATAGTAAATCTCGCAGCCACATTCTCTCATGATCTCGAATCCTTAATTTTCACGTTTCGTGTGCTTTTAAATCTATACATATAATAAATCTGTAGAAAAATCGTTTTTGTACATCGAATATATTTCAAAAAAAATTTGCTAGGGTGTTAAGGATAACCAACAGAACCCATTTCCAGCATTTTTGGAATTTTTGTCTGTTTGTCTGTTTGTCTGCAAGCATGTTCACGTATCACGTAAAATATACGAAACCAATGTAGATAACTTTGCGTAATAATTGTTCGCAGCTAGAGGTATTACTTAGTTTTTGTTTCATCGCAATCGGTTCACTCTATCAAGAGATATTAGATAATATGTATTAAAAAAATTCTCACGCACGCAATTCAGTTACTTGAAACACCAAAATAGAACGAAAGTTGACTTTCATATTCGATAGATGGCGTTGTGAGTTCCGAATTGTTTAGAAATAAGGTGTTGGTTGTCTGGAATTCTTATACATAGGTTTGGTCATTATTTTGAAGTAACGAAATTGAATCGAGTAGGTAGATATAATTTCTTCGTAGTTAGAAAAGTGTCATTCGTTCGAAAGTTTGTGATTTCGACCCGTTTTTATCGCAACACAACACGTACAAATGATTTGAATTGTTGTGTTTTTAAATTTGTATATAAATAGGTGTTCGGTAATTTCTATGGTGTTGGTTTTCGCCCGACAGTTTTGATTGAATTTATTTGATTTATTATAGGTTTGATATTTATGTAAGGATCGTAGCAAATGGAAAGAAGTGATCTCTGCCTACCCCTACGGTAAAGAGGCGTAATTATATGTATGTATGTATATTGATATTTCCCTTGAAAATACATTCTATAAAAAAAAATACTTTCGCCGCGTAGCCGGAATGCGAAAAGGATGAGACTAAGTAGGTCTCCGGAATCAGAAGAAGCGCGGTATTGGATAACCGGCACGGCGCTTTACCAGGCACTCTGAATTCACGTGAATTTGAAATATTCACGTAAAGGGAATCGCGCTTAAGTTCGCAAAGAACTCTGACCGCGACTTTGCGCTCCCAGGAGAGCATCGAGGAACGCGAAGTGCGTCTATCAGCTGATCGAGAGCGTTGTGCCCTCTCAAGCGAGAATTGGTCTCTGTTGGCCATAGAAGATATAGTTATGAGTAGAAGAATAAACCCGCTCACTCAGTTACGTCTTGCAAACATCCACAGTTGGTGGGGAACAAATTAAAAGAGAGTCAAGCAAATCAGAGCACGTGAATGAATTTTTACATCTAGGAAGCATGTTCACACGAGGTGGAAAGTATGAAAAAGATATTGAAAGAGGGATAACTGCCGGTAATAAGGTGAATGGGGCCATGTCGGCGTTGATGGGCAGTAAGAGTAAGAATGCTCGAGTTGCTGTCCACAAAGCGAAATTGGTGCCTTTTTTATTCTATGGCAGCGAATCCTGGGTATGTCAAGGAAGTATGAAAATAGCTTAAATGCAGTTGAGGTGCGACCTCTTCGAAAAATGTGCGGAGTAACTATCCTAAATCGAATCTGTAATGAAAACATTCGCAAATCAACTGGCGTGAATGAGGGCGTGATTGTAAAGATGAAGAAAGACATGTTATGTTGGTTTGGACATATAGAAGGGATGAGTAAAGAAAGATTGTCGAAACAGATACACCTACAAAGCAAAAGTGTGTGCAAGAAGAGGTATAGGAAGATCACGTTTCAACTACCTATATGAAATTAATCTGACGCTCAAGGGCGGGAACGTCAAGAATACTCGAAACCGACGGGCATATATGAAGAGACTGATGAATGTGGACGAAGCGAAAGAGGTCTAGAGAGAACTGGCACTCTTTACCCTCTGCCTACTCCGTCAGGGACTCGACGTGATCGTATGTGTGTATGTAAAAGAGAATATGCGTCAGAAATAAATTACGATCCAAAAATTTTGAAGAAACACTGCAAAACGTCTGATCAAATTTAACGCCAGTACAGCGTCAAATATTTGATAGAGTGTGATGTAGTGTACAAAATACACTGAGAGAAATACTGTTTTAGATGCACCCGATGGAACTCAGAAAACTTTTTGAGAAAAATTTAAATAACATTGGCTAACCAAAATTCGAATTAGGAGGCAAAATAAAATTGCTATTGGCGCTGTCTCCTCGGGAATAACAGCAACATTGTCTGGAGGATAAATCTTCACATACAACGTTTAAAAAAACCCATCGATTTGGAGCACCCAGAAAGCCCCGTTTGCGACGTGTCTCTATCGCAATAGTGATAAAGCCAGGGTTTTATGCGATTGCTTACTTATAATTTGGGACGAGATTACGATGGCAAACCGCAAAGCTGTGGAAGCCATACATATAGAAAAATTATCGGCCAGTGGGAGGTACTAGGGTGCTTTTCTGTAGTGACTTCAGGCAGACACTCCTTATAACCCGAGGATCGAGAGCTGGTAGGTGCCTGTCTAAAGTCTAAGTATTTTATGGCGTAGTGTTTTATCGACTCATTTGAACTTTCATATGCGAGCCCATTTAAGAGGCACCCTAAACGCGCAGAATTTCACAAATTTCTGCAATGCCATCTGATGACGGTACATATCCCATACAAGCAGGTGGTAAAATAACTTCACAAATTTCTGCAATGCCATCTGATGACGGTACATATCCCATACAAGCAGGTGGTAAAATAATTTCACAAATTTCTGCAATGCCATCTGATGACGGTACATATCCCATACAAGCAGGTGGTAAAATAACTTCACAAATTTCTGCAATGCCATCTGATGACGGTACATATCCCATACAAGCAGGTGGTAAAATAATTTTAGTCGAGAGCGTCTATTGTTCTGTTGCCTCACAGCTGGAGCTCATTTCCTCTATATTTGGGGAGCCCACAGAGATCACAAACCCCTCAAAACAACCAAGCAGCAACGCTCAATTGAAATGTTTCTAGGGAAAGAAGGGAATATACATCTATTAACACGGTTATGAACGAAAAAGATGTCGCCAAATATGCGGTAGAGTCGTATGATTACCTAAATACACACAATTTATTTAAAAGTCGGAGGACCAATAACCGGCACTTGGCTAAAAGTAACAAATCTTCAACGAAACCAAAATCTTAACAGTATTCCCAATTATTTTCCTTTTTGATTCAAACGTGTGAAATTCCCAGTTGGCCTCCGTTACGCTATGACTATTAACAAAGTCTAAGGGCAAACATTATCCGTTGCGGGGTTAGACCTCAGTCATCATTGCTTTTCAAATTTAATTTTTTATCGTGTTAGAAACCCAAACAACCTTTTTATATTTGCTAACATAGTACATGAGAAGCATTAACATAATCAAGTGCCTCATTAAATAAAGTATTTATGTGCTTTATTCGCAAATTCTTTATTAGTTCGTAGCTTGCATTACCCCATTCTTATTGAACGAAACGTGTATATAGCACTATTATCTAAGCGACGCATTTTAGTTTTCGACAACCACGCGAACGAAGTCGCGGGCACAGCTAGTACTTGAATAATCTTTAGTAAGAATTACATTAATGGGGACTTGAAAGTCTTGGGTTGTGGGGACTGGATGCTTGTGATCTTTATTGGGTGAGCTTGCGATTTTCCGCTCAAATCAACATGGCTATAAAACGTGGCCAAGCAGCTTCTTCTCTCCCCTGGCCCCTATTTTTTTCCGTGCTGGCTGAAGTGGGTTTCTGGGCACTACCTATACACCTCTGCCTATCCCTTCGGAGCCCCTTGTGTGAAGGCGTGAAGATTTATTCCGTACTATGTTTAACATAGAAAAAAAACAGTATTATTGCATAATTAATATTTATTTAAAAATATATATATATACTGTCCTGTCCTGTATGTATATATATATATATATATATATATATATTTACTTAATAAATCTTCCAATCTTAATAGAATCTAAGTGTGGACTGAATTAATTAAGATTGGAAGTCACGGCATGTTTAATTGTGTAAAAAAAAATCTTGTAAATGTATTATGTTTAGGTTGGAACTGGAGGTATGGACTCCAAAGTGAATGCAGCCACATGGGCGATGGCTAGGGGAGTGAGCGTTGTGATCTGCAACGGTATGCAGGACAAAGCCATTAAAACTATAATCAGTGGCAGGAAAGTTGGTACCTTCTTCACTGATTATGCCACAAACTCCTCAAATTCCGTTGATGTTATGGCAGAGAACGGTACGTAATTCTACTAATTGTTTCTAATAATTGACAACGGAAATGAATACGGAATGCTTCAGATAAATAATTATGTTGTTATTCCAGCTCGAAGTGGCAGCAGGGCTCTTCAGCAACTGACGCCAGCAGAACGAGCTTCTGCAATCCACTCTTTAGCAGATCTACTCGTAACTAGACAAGAGCAAATTCTAGAAGCAAACTCAAAGGACTTAGCTGAAGCCTCCAAAAGTGGTCTTGCTAAGCCATTATTAAGCAGACTATCTTTAAGCCAAGGAAAACTTAAGACTTTATCTGTAGGCCTGAAACAAATAGCTGATTCAAGTTATGAGAATGTGGGAAGAGTTTTGAGGAAAACTAAATTAGCTGAGAATTTGATTCTTCGACAAGTAACAGTCCCTATCGGTGTGCTTCTAGTCATATTCGAATCTAGACCTGACTCATTGCCTCAAGTAGCCGCTTTGGCTATGGCTTCAGCGAATGGTCTTCTATTGAAAGGCGGAAAGGAAGCCGCTCATTCTAATAAAGCCTTAATGGGTTTAGTCAAAGAATCGCTTGGTGCTGTTGGTGCTGATGACGCCATTTCACTAGTATCTACCAGGGAAGAGATAAGTGACCTGCTAGCAATGGAGAAACACATTGACCTCATAATACCAAGAGGGTCCTCTGATCTAGTGAGGAGTATACAAAAGCAGTCCCAGCATATACCAGTATTGGGGCATGCCGAGGGTATCTGCCACGTGTATTTAGATAAAGATGCTGACCCAGTTAAAGCACTAAAGATCGTTCGTGATGCGAAATGTGATTATCCGGCTGCGTGCAATGCAATGGAAACATTATTGGTGCATGAGGATCATATATCTGGAACTCTCTTTAACGACATTTGCAATATGTTAAAGAAAGAAGGAGTAGTCATTCATGCAGGGCCCAAATTGGCCTCACAGTTGACGTTCGGCCCACCACCAGCAAAGACTATGCGCTTTGAGTACGGAGCTTTGGAGTGCTGTGTTGAAGTGGTTAAGGACATGGATGAGGCTATTAGTCACATCCACACATTTGGAAGCTCTCATACTGACGTGATTGTCACGGAAAATGGTAAGACTAATTTTATACTCGAAGCTATTTAGTTACGAAAACATTATTCGAGGATAAAAGGTAATCCTGTATGTACCCTGTAAGGTTTTTTACCACAAAGTTGCCAATTTTAAGCATTTGAATAACACGCCCTGCAAAATACCTTTACACCTTCTTCAAGAACCTCATTATGTATCAGGAGGGAGAAGCTCGCACAGTGCGAGGCCTACTTTCAATTTATGTGAGGATGAATTCCTCACCGATGGCAAGATAGAAAGATGAAAGATGGTAATGAAGGGTGGCATATAAAAAAAGAACAATGCAAATTGGAATAATATATCGACGGTAGTTTCATTTGTCAAATATTTACGCACGATAATTGTGTAGAAAACTTATCTCACGTTCTAACCACAAGGAAGACAAATACTATCTATCACACTTCACGGACGCGTGATTTCCATCTCGCTTTGTAAACACTTGTTATCTTTATTGTAGGAACAATAAAGATTACAAGTGTTAAGGATATCGCTTTCAGACGATTTATTTGACGATTCGCCAGACTATATCTGAGCATGTTACTTGAATACTTTTCAAAGTAGTACTTTTCCCAGTTTCAAAGTAGGGCATAACGCGTTTGCCGTTTGATTTTGTTGCTGCCCGACTGGGGCCTCTACCTTATAGAAGTCCGTAGCCAAATAACACATTTTTGTGTTGTGTTCCTACGCGGTGAATAAGGTTTCCAATAATGAGCTCCTTGGGGAGGGAGGAGGATTGTTATAATGTGTTGGCTGTAGAGGTATTAGTCCCATTATGCTGCCAACATAGTATAACTCTCCGAACACAGAGTAGCAACGCGCAAGTGGTACTTCGTTATCGGAGCGTAAATGGGCTGCGGTAACCGTTTCCCATCAGGTGGGCCGCATCACGCATGCTTGTTTGCCACTCTTAATAAAAAGAACGCTCAGGCTATAGAATGAACTCCGAAGTTCTTCAAGAAGGGTGTGAAAACATTCCCACAGCCCCAGCAGCGGTACTCTTGGTGTCAGTACCATGGCAGCGGTCACTTCTAACTACATGTAAAAATCTGCGTCTTATATCTGCAACATGAAAACGAATGTCTTGCATGCTATTTACCTACTGGTGAATAGCATAGCAATGAACAAAGCAAATTCTAAGTAAATATTAACAAATAATAAAAATCAACAAAATCAATATTTCGCTCAGCGAATCAGCATTGCCATACAACGTGGCAATGCCGCCAGTCTTCTTGGCACCCTTCCGCGTGACACAGATTTGGGACATTTATTCTATTTATAGTTAGTTTATATTTATAATTACTTTGTCTCTTCTATATATTATAAATTTAAAATAATAATAAAATATAACACAGCGTCCATCATATTTTATTCAACGATATATGTTTATGTACATAGTACATATAAATACTGTTGCGTTGGGTCTCTGCGCCATACTGACTTTGAGTGATTGAAAGGAATAATCACTGAAGGATACTATTATTAAAAGACTAGCTGTGCCCGCGACTTCGTCCGCGTGGAATTTAACTAAAAAGTTATTGGTCAAGTTCTTACAATAAAAGTAGCTAGCCTAAGTTACTCATTATTACATCAGCTATCTGCCAGTGGAATCCCGTCAAAATCGGTCCAGCTGTTTCAGAGATTAGTCGGAACTAACAGACAGACAGACAAAAAAAATGTTTGCTATTTGTACCGTGTATTGCGGTGTATTGCGGTTATATTAATATTACAAACAGACACTTCAATTTTATTTATTTGATTAGAAGATTATATTTAAAAATTTATTCTTTTACTGGGCTGGGATATGGGCCTACTCCCAGACGCAGCGGGCATAAATTCACCGTGCACTCTGTATAACATCTTTAATCTATTCTGTCAGACGTTTGGAGGATACCGTTTGTTGTTATCCTTCGCCGTTTAGCTCGAGGTGGGATAAATTTATGTACTTAAGTTTTCATATAACTCATTGGTACCGGCTGGGGAGTCGACATACTGGTCTCATAGTATGGTCGCGGTATTAATAGGAGAAAGTATATATATATAATATGTATTACAAAGTTGCGAAGTCAGAAAAAGTTTAATGATAAACAACTTGTCACAAATCTTTGCCGTATGCAAATTACTGAGAGTGGTCTGAATATGAAATAAATTTGATATGAATTTAAAATGATATGATATTTTACGCCTTCCCACAAGGGTCCCCGAAGGGATAGACAGGTGTATAGGTAGTACCCACACACCCACTTTCCGCCAGACATATGCATATATATTTTAGGTGCCAACGTGACAGATGGCGAGTCCATCGCCGTTACTCAAGCATGACTTTGAATTTCTTCTCAAAAGTATGGAGGTTTTCTCTCGATGTTTTCCTACACCGTAAAGCTCGTGGTGTGACTAATTACTGTACTAAAGTTCAGAACAACTCATTGGTACAGCCGGAATTCCAACTTGCGATCTTTGTGTTGCAAATTCGTGGATAAAGATTTTCTTATTTACGCGAATGAAAGCGAATGCTTCAAAGGTATTTGAAGAATTTTGTTATCGTCGTAAATATTTAATATGAAACACGATTAACTTGAAAAACATTTTTATTAAGTGTGCAAGTGCCGAAAATTCTGTGCAAATATTTGTATGCTTGCCTGGGACGTATTTGTTGTAAGCCGAATGAACATAATTTATAGAATATATTGATACAATATACCTATACATTTATAGATTTGACACGGCAATAACTATGGGGCATCACAGAGATTCAAATTAAAAACCTCTCAACTAGACTAGTATTAACTGAGTATAAACTTGGAGAAATACTAAAATTGCTATGACCAAATGTTACATCCACCCAATAAACAGTTGTGGCCAGTGTTAATTTTGCATCTTCTGATGAATCTTCTTACAAGTGTTCGCGAAAGGCTACGCATGGGTGTAACACACTTTTTTGGCTGAGATATGTTTTAGGTGCCATCGTGACAGATAGCGAGTCCATTGCCATTGAAGCACGACTATAGATACGACTTTGAGTTTCTTCTCAAACGTATGCATGTTTTCTATTCGCGTTTTTCTTCACCGATGCCTTCAAAGCTCGCGTTTTATTTTATGTTGAACCAAGGTTCGAACTTGCACTCTTTGCGTTGCAGGCGACTAATCGAATCCCTCGGTCACGACGGGTGTTACTTCTTAATGTTGTTACAAAGCCAAATGTAAAGTATTCCTTTTCAGATAGCACAGCTAAGCGGTTCCTGAACTCTGTGGACAGCGCGTGTGTTTTCCACAATGTATCGTCCCGCTTTGCTGACGGATTCCGGTTCGGTCTCGGTGCTGAAGTCGGCATATCCACCGCTAGGATTCACGCCAGAGGTAATTAAATATTTTAATAATACATTCTTATCATATTACTAGCTATATCTCGTGGTTACGAGTCCATCGCCGTTACTCAAGCATGACTATACATACGCCTTTGAATTGCTTCTCAGACGTATGCAGGTTTCCTCTCGATGTTTTCCTTCACCGTAAAGCTCGTGGTGTGACTAAACAATGTACTTGAGCAAGCCTCATTTTTGTGTCGCAGGCAACTCGTACCACTCGGCCACGGTTATTTATTTATTTATTCATAGATTTCCAACCAAGGTTACACGAAAAGTATACAAACATAATCTTTACAATATTAGACAATTGTGTCCCTTCAATTACAGGAGACCACAGCATGCATTGATATACAGTCGCAACAGGAAGTTTAGCTATATTAAAATAATAATATGAAAACATTGTTCAAAAAGAAAATACAAACTTATTATTTTGTTTAAACATTTGAAATAAAACAGCATTAAAAACTACAAACAATGGTAGTATGAATAAACAATACGCATTACACACATAAAAATATGAAGATTAAACATTTAAAAGATCTATCAATTTTTTTTTATAATTGGGGAGTCGGTCACATATGTCAGTTATACTAACACATTGTTTAATAATTATCTAAATCTCTGTCCGAAATGTCATCCAAATCCGTTCAGTATTTTTTGCGTGGAAGAACAGACATCCCCACAAACTTTTACATAATATAAGTACTATTACGCCGAGGCTCTCGAAGGTAGTTCTAACTACGTACAGCAAATCGATGAAGCATTTAATAAATGGAACGTCAAGAGTACTCAAAACTGGCGAGCATATATGTAAACTCTAATGAATGCGGATGATCTGAAAGAGGTCTATACGTGGTTCTGTACTGTAGAGGTCTGGTAGTACCAGAATGATGGGTTTTACTTTCTCTGCCTGCTTTATGAGGGGTAATGGTAAACATAGATGGAAAACTGCATGAGGAACCATCCACGTCTGTGTCGGAAAATTTAAATTGATTCGTAATTCATTTGTTACTGTGCCGTAATATTGTCGAGCTTTGTAGGAAAATACGTTCGCACAATTTGGTTTCTCGTTGTATGACTTAAGAGAAGCTTTGGACATATATGTAGGTCTGTTATGAAAGAAAATATCTTGATGAAGTTCCGATATTATTATTATACAAGCATTAATGGATAATTTGTTCTTAGGTCCAGTTGGTGTAGAAGGACTTCTTACTACAAAGTGGATCTTGGAAGGCTCTGACCACACAGCAGCAGAATTTAATGAAGGCAAGAGGAACTGGCTCCATGAAACCATGCCTATCCATTGACTATCTATAAAACACAAAAAGTTAAGAAAGCTGAACTTTTGGCCTAAGCTTAGAAGATTATTTAGATTTTATTTTAAAACATATCTGTCGTTTTATTCGCGATAAGTTTGTATACGATACAAATATATCTAATAAGTTTGTATACGATGAGTTTGTATGTGATACAAGTTTAGGCTTTCCTCATATTGTATACATACATACATACATATAATCACGCCTCTTTCCCGTATGTATGTACTACATTTTGCCTGCCAGCTATGACTAACTGGTACTCGTTCATACATACTTTCCCTATATATCCAATGTGTCATACAAATGTGATAGATCTATTCAAATGTGCTTGGCGTGTCATTTAAGTATAAATATTGTGATAAAATGTAATAATAATTTTAACAGTGAATATATATATAAAACTATATAAGAAAAGTTAATTATTATCACGGCTATATTAATTATTCAGCCGTGGTGGCCGAGTGGTTCGAGCAGTTACCTGCGACACAAAGATCGCAAGTTCGAATCCCGACTGTACCAATGAGTTTTTCTGAACTTAAGTACAGTGATTAGTCACACCACGAGCTTTACGGTAAAGGAAAACATCGTGAGGAAACCTGCATACATCTGAGAAGAAATTCAAACGCGTATGTATAGTCGTGCTTGAGTAACGGCGATAGACTCGCCATCTGTCACGTTGGCACCTAATATACGTCTGGCGGAAAGTAGGTGTGGGTATTACCTATACACCTCTGCCTACCCCTTCGGGGACCCTTGGCAACATACAGTGAACTGCAAATGTAATGTTACGTATTTATAAGTTACAATAAATTTTATAATAATACAGACATTATTTTATTCGACTTGCGAGAAAAATAAAGATTTTTGATCTTAAAATACTAAGTTTGTATGTGTTTATACTTAAATAATGTATGATTTGAGTTGAAAGATATATATATATATACTTCCCCGTAGATATATATATATATATATATATATATATATATATATCTACGGGAAGATGGCTCAGCAAAGATAATAGCGTGATTGACTTTCCTATCCATTGATCTTAAATGAAATTTCTTGCCGAGTCTCCAAAAGTTTAAATGTAAGATGATAGGTCAATGTTGATGTCCTTGTCTGCCTATGAGCCGGAAAACTGCCGGAGCCGGATCTGCGCTAGCGAATACTCCGGAAAACTATAGTATACATTTCCTTAGTTGGAGGTGTGTTTTATACCACTAAGTTGGTTATAATAAACAGATTAAATGTAGCAGGTGGCATGGCCACTTAAAACTACAATTTCACCAACTTTTCGTCGAAGATATATTTTAGGTGCCAATGTGACAGATGGCAGATCTTTGATTTTATGTCTCAAACGTATGCAGGTTTCCTCTCGATGTCTTCCTTTACCGTAAAGCTCGTGGTGCGACTGTTTGTAACCTTTATATTGTAAACAGAACAGAACTTTATATTGGAAACAGAAGCCGTGGTGGCCGAGTGGTTCGAGCAGTTGCCTGCGACGCAAAGGTTCGAATCCCGACTGTACCAATGAGTTTTTCCGAACTTAAGTACAGTGATTAGTCACACCACGAGCTTTACGGTGAAGGAAAACATCGAGAGGAAACCTGCATACGTCTGAGAAGAAATTCAAAAGGCGTATGTATAGTCGTGCTATAATCAAAATTTCAAATTAATTCGGAGACTAATCAATACCAAGAAAATTAGTTGTCGTTCTAACTATAAACGCAACATGAATACTAATAGACTTTACCTTTGTAGCTGGCAACATACTCTCCACAGACGATATCAACACGTAATGACAGCTCTGATAGAGCTTTAATCAAGATTGAGTTGATTAGTACGAAACATTTGAAATAGTGAAGAAAGATTGACAAACCAGATATACAAAGCAAAAGTTTGTGCAAGAAGAAGCAGAGCAAGACCACGTTCCGACTACCAAGATCAAATCGATCAGACGCTCAAGGACGGGAACGCCAAGAGTACTTGAAACCGACGAGCATGTATGAAGAGACTGATGACTGTGGACGAAGTGAAAGAGGTGTGTAAGTCTAGAGAACGTCTACTGGCGCCCTCTTAGACACAAGCTGTCGCTTATAAAAATTTTATAACGAGCTATCGTTTGGTTCTAAGTAGTTATTACTATATGTTCGCTCACATGCTACATGCCAAATATATTCTACTATTTGAATTCGGAATGTCTACTGTTTTATATCTGGGTTTTGTTCAATGTGCATTTACAGCGGGCCAAACCGCCTAACACGGCCTGTCTTGTATACTAAAATATGCATACTTGTAAGCTGAAGGTATCAGACGACCTACTATTAGATCTAATTGTACTCTCGGCAACATGGCACATGTCTATCCGAGGATAACCAATAGCTATCTGTATTGTCGTCATTCCCTAATTTCCACTCTGTATGATAATTAGTACAGGCGCCTTGACGGCCTTAAATTCTTAACAATAAACTATTAATGCTTTTCTATCCGAAATGTAATTACAAATTGTTCGATACACAATCCATAAATATTTCCATGTATTTGTTATCAGCGTAAGTGTATGTTGTAGGCGCTAGATACGTATAATGTATGGTTCAATTTCGAAGCCTTTTGAAAATGTCAGACAAAACATCAGATATAGGATTACTGTAGATATATTTTATTTGTACTAGTGTAACACAATATTGATGCCCATTTATGTATATATTTTGTTATTTATACCACATGGGTGGCAAACAAGCATGCGGTCCACCTGATGGTAAGCAGTTACCGCCTGCCTATGGACGCTTGCAACACCAGGGGAATCACACGCGTGTTGCCGACCCTGAAGAAATCTCCAGGGAAAACCTCAAAGGGGAGCTCATGCCACAGCCTGAACGTTCGCGGAATGAAACTCCTTTGGAACCGCGTAGTGCGGGAGCTATGTGATTCCAAGGTATGGGGATGAACTCCCCGTCGATGGCGAAAGGTGCGGTGGTAGAAGGTAGAAATAGGCATCATGTCGAACAATTCTGCAGAACACTCCCCCTTTATACATACATACATATCATCACGCCCATTATACAATGTATAATTATACTTCTCATCAGAAAAATTCAAACACCTTGCACGTGCAGGCAATAATATCTTATTATTCACTACTAGCTCTGCCCGCGACTTCGTCCGCGAGGAATTTAACAAAAATCTTTTTTTCTAAAATAAAAGTAGCCAAGCCTAGTTACTCCTTTTTATATCAGCTCTCTGCCAGAGAACCCCGTCAAAATCGGTCCAGCCGTTTCAGAGATTAGCCGTAACAAACAGACAGACAAAATAAAATAAATATATATTTTGTTGTATGTACCGTGTATACATCCATATAATAATAATAATAATATATCCTCACGCCTTCCCACAAGGGTCCCCGAAGGGGTAGGCAGAGGTGTATAGGTAATACCCACACACCCACAAAGTGGGTGTGTGGGTATTACATCCATATGCAGTTAGTAAAAAGCGGTTATTTCAATATTACAAACAGATACTTAAATTTTATTTTACATATATAGATTAAACGACATTTGACATACTAAATATAGTAATTTTTCTGATAATCCTTACAAAACATAAACGATTAAAATTAATCGTTCAAAACATGAACGATTCGATTTTTCTGATGAGAAGTATATATCTGCCCGCCTTACTACACGTCCCCAATGGGTAATCAGTCGTGTCTATTTAATGCACCCTCTGTTCGCCAAAGATATTTTAAGGTGCGGTTTCACAAACATGTACGTCATTTAATTTCTTAAACGTATGCGTTTGATGTATGCGTGTGATTAATCACTATGATTCAGAAAAACTTACTAGTCGGGATACGATCTTGCAATCTTTGCGTTGCAAGAGACTACTCGAACCACTGGGCCTCCACGACTGTATTTTATTATAGGGCAGCAAATTCTGGGAAAGAATACTGTGAGATTGTGAAGTGGGAGCATAGTTGGTTATGCGCAGCGCATCCTTAATGCGATGCTGTGCCTTTTTCGCACCAGTTTCTTGAAGATGAAAAAATTATATTAGATTAAAATGGACACCAAATTTGAATTTCCTATGATAACAAGAACGGTTTCATCGGTTTCCAAACAAACCTATAAAACAATACAATAATTGTTCTTACAATGCTATGAATAGTCGTTTCGTTTTCAGATGTACCAGATACTATGAATGTCCTATATTTCCCGAATACTATGTCATCATCAATTAATAACACATTGTTTACAATATATAATATAATATAATATATCCTCACGCCCTCCCACAAGGGTCCCCGAAGGGGTAGGCAGAGGTGTATAGGTAATACCCACACACCCACTTTCCGCCAGAGGTATATTAGGTGCCAACGTGACAGATGGCGAGACCATCGCCATTACTCAAGCACGACTATACATACGCCTTTGAATTTCTTCTCAGACGTATGTAGGTTTCCTCTTGATGTTTTCCTTCACCGTTCAGAATAACTCATTGGTACAATCGGGATTTGAACTTGCGACCTTTGCGTCGCAGGCAACTGCTCGAACCACTCGGCCACCACGGCTTCATTTCATAGCTAATGCTCACAAATATCCTCACGCCTTCCCACAAGGGTCCCCGAAAAGGTAGGCAGAGGTGTGCACGTCAATAACACATCTCCTATTATTATAGACAAAATATCGCAATAATAAAGTATTAATGCTAACGTTTTTCATACAACAATTGCAGGCACTAGCAATCTCGTAACTTCTCTCAAATTCATTGACTTTATAACTTCGTTCATCTCACAGTTATTCAATGCAATTCAACTCTTCAAGTGCGCACTTTCCGTATTTGTTATCGGCTAAGTTAGAGGTAGTTATTTCTTTCAGTACTTCCCAACTTGGGACTTAAGTTAAGACTTAACATAGGTTTGTATTATGTGCGCAATTTAAACTTTATAAGAAATGGTTCTTACTAGCTAGTTGAGCAAATTCACCCGTATTATACTCCCCCCTTTTTTTCCGATTCGAACTTTCAATCTTTGTGTAGCAGCCAACAACTCAAAATACTCCGCCACCACCGCTTATATTATATCATCACGAAGAGTACCTCATAGGGTAGGCAGGGGGTATAGGGCGCCAGTTTCAAAATAATAAAAACATTCATTTCTGAACAAAAAAATTACATGACTCACTATCTAATAAGACGTCTGTAAGTCTAGAGAGAACTGGCGCTCTACCCTCCTTGCCCACCCTGTTAGGGACTCGGGGTGTAATAATATGTATGTACGTATGTCTAACCCGCATAACAATATACATAGCAACACACTAGCAGCGCTCCATCTCCGAAACACACAACATGAAGCACAAATTGTATTAAAAAGTTTCATCACGTACCGAAGATTAGTGGTCTGCATCCAACGAGATTACTGAGGCAGTATGCATTATGACCCAAGCCCTGACCTCTTTACTAATATAGTGGTGTCTCTTTCTACTTCGCGGGAAATGAAAGGGGTGGCAGAGGCTGAAATTATAGTCTATTGTAAACTCTACTGCCTGGAGCTGGGGTGTATTATTTATTTTTTAACTAGCTGTGCCCTATTTCTTTCTGGTATAAAACATATTAGCTAATAATCTATTTGTCCGATCAACAGTTTTTGCATTAAGGAGGAACACGAATTCTCAAAAACGTTTACCTTCATAAAATTTTGAGTATCTGCATCGTATGGAAATAAATGCAAAACCGAAATAGCTATTTCCAGGTTTCAATGACTGCGATCTGACTCTCTCTCTCCTACCCCGTGTGGTAATAGGTATGATAAAAAAAAAATTGAACCTGATTTTGATGAATATTGTTTCTTTAATATTCATCTGTTTTTGGCATGTTCTTTTTTATTTCTACTAAAAAGTTCTATTACTTTAAGAAAAGCCTGGCCTATTGTAGTGTTTTTTTCATCGTGTAATTTGAAAACATGAAGGTTCTTTTGGCACAAATTCAACAAATGAGGATGATTCTGAGCGCAATATACCTGAGTAGATGTTTACAGGACAATTTGTACGTTACCAAACCGAAGGAGAAATTGAGAAAAGATAACTGTAGTACATTAGATTTGAATATCTTGGCCATTGGCAAAATTAGTTTTTTGTACTTGGTAATTGCCGACATTGAATCGGATGACGACATAACTGCCTTCCAGGATGCTCGTCCACACAGTAACACAACTGATCACTGTTCCTTCGCAGCGAGCCTAAGCGCGAGATAAGCGGTAATTTCCCTACTTAAATAAAGTTTCCCCGTTTTTGTAATGCCTTTCATTGGTGCTCCACTTCTATTGTTCGTAGCGTAAGTTAGGTATGAATCTTTCCTAAATAAATAGGCAATTTATAATTATGCATTTAGTGAATAATAAAGAAATATATATTTCAACAATATTGTAATTTAATAAATATGAGCTGTTTTTTAAGAAGACAAATTGGCGGTCAATATCTTAATATAAATAGCCTCGTATAAATATAATTATGATAAAGCCGTGGTGGGAGAGTGTGAGTCTAGTAGCCTGCTATACAAAGTTCGAATCCCGATTGTACCAATACTCATTGGTACAATCGGGATCGGGATTTTTAACTCAAGTACTGTAATTAGTCACACCACGATCTTACGGTGAAGAAAAAATCACGAGGAAGCCTGCATACTTTTGAGAAGAAATTCAAAGGCGTATATATTCTTGTTTGAGTAACAAGACTATATATATGCTATAACACTTGTTTGTTAGTGTGTGCAAGAAGAGGCAAAGGAAGACCACGTACCAACAACCTAGATCAAATCGATCGGACGCTTAAGTGAAGGGACGTTCCATTGACATCACGGATTGACTCGCGGTGAGGTAGTTTAGAGGTAGGTAGGTAGCAGGTAGTTTAAAAAGAAATCTTAAGATGAACAAAATCAAGAAATGAAGTTTAAGTTTTTTACAAGTTCCATCGATGGATATGTTCCCTTGCAGTTCAACAAGTGAGCGAAAATAAGTTTCGCATCATAAAATAATTCTTCCAAGCCATAAAATGCTTGCGCTGTTACTTTGATTTATTCAGTGAGCCTTTTTATGTGCGAATACGAAGCCCATTTGAGTGAACCTGATTCAAAGATAAGGTTTCTAAATATTTAACATGTTCTTCTCATCTATACTCGGTATCTTCGCACCCTCCCCACAAGTCGCCGTAGAGGCAGAGTAACAACACCTTTTTATCGGAGATATTATTATGTGTCAATGCGTTTTTTTATATTACAAGAGTGGGAAACCAGCACACCTTATAGGAAGCGGAAGCACAGTAGCCTATTTACGAAGTATCACTTGCGCCTTGCCACGAGTTCGTAGAGCTATGTGTTGGCAGCTTAAAATGGGACTCACCCTTCTGATACCAACACTATTTATTTATTTATATTTCATATTAGAACGGCCAATGCCACTTACACTAATTTGTACACGCTTTCATACTGTCTTCTCACAGTACTCCAGACATACTAACAAGATATCTTTCCAGTCATCCACAAACAAATCACATTCAGGATATTAGGGTGCGCGGAACAGGGGAGCGCGCTCGCGCGACTGTTCGGCTCGCGGGTACGGCAAACAGCTTGTGCTTCCTAAAGCGCGAGTAGTTGTCGGGCACATGGAACCGACACAGTTGATCGTGGAGGGCGGGAGCATCAATGTGACCATGAATTGTTTTCAGCGCGGTTACCAACTGGTCGCGCTTTCTCCTGACCTCCAAGGAATTGTACCCCAGACTGCCCAGCAGGAACCTTGTAGGGTACATGTACGGGTAGTAGCCGTAACACCTTTTATACAGGTATCTGAGAAAGGCCTTCTGTACCTTTTCCAGTAGATTCGAGTACTTGCTTTCGTGTGGATTCCACACGCAAGCACTCGATTCTAGTTTGCTGCGGACTAAGGCACTGAAAATCAATCCCAGAGCCTGAATGCTGTTAAAGTCCCGCGTGTTTCGGAGAATAAATCCTAGGCGCTTGAAACAGTCTTTTGCTAGCAAATCAATGTGCTCGTGGAAGTTAAGCTTTCGGTCGAATGTAACACCAAGGTCTTTAATGTGCTGCGATCTCATAATTTACTGTCCTCGAAGTTGGTAATCATAGCTGACAGGACGTCGCATTCGACCGAAGCTCATGGCATGGCATTTCGAAGCATTGAATTCTAATTTATTTTCAATGCTCCATTGACACACTGCTTCGATATCCGATTGCACAACTACACAGTCTTCCTCAGATCTTATTTCACGGTACAGCTTTAGATCATCCGCGTACATGAGGCACTTGGTGTGCTGGAGAACCTCCGGCAAGTCATTAATCATGAGCAAGAACAGCAATGGTCCGAGCACCGACCCCTGACTTACTCCTGACCGGGTGTGATACGGCTTCCTCTTTTCGGCTTCGGCAACTTGACATACTGCTGGCGGTAGAAGATACGATACGGTAGAAGATGACGAAGATAGTCAGCTAGTAGCCTGAGAGGACCAGGTGGAAAGCCAAAGGCACTTAGCTTTTCCAGCAGTATGTCATTATTAGCTCTGGCAAAAACTATATAACAATCCTCCTCCCTCCCCATGGAGATGATTATTGGAAACCATATTAAGCGCGCAGGAACACAACATTAAAAAAATATGTTTTTCTATGGACTTCTTTTAGTTCGAATTTGGAGCTGCTCAAGTCAAATTTGAAGCGAAATTCAAACGGGAAACCCGTTACGGCCTACCTCTCTTAGGTGACAAATTTCGTCGCCGTTTCCCAAGCACGACTACGTCGAATAGACGTCCTTGAATTTCTTCTCAAACTTAAACAAGTTTTCCCTCGATGTCTTCCTCCACAATAAATACTTTTTACTTAGTGGTGGATAAACAATAGTGCGCCCGATTATAATAAACTCTGTGGGGATAAGGATGTAAGAAAAATAATACGGAATGTATTCCCATTTTTCGGAAACTTAGAACTCCCCAGGCTAATGTGTCTTAATGAAACTTGTTCCCATAAGTCCCAAAAGGTCTTGAGTAGCATATTACAAATGCAAACAGTAACACACATACATAGTATCAATCTTTTTGAAACGATCGGTATATTATACCGATCGTTTCAAAAAGAAGATAGACACACCACGAGCTTTACGGTGAAGGAAAACATCGAGCGGAAACCTGCATGCGTCTGAGAAGAAATTCACAGTCGTATGTATAGTCATATGAGTATATGACTATACATACTATACATATGCTTGAGTAACGGCGATGGACTCGCCATCTGTCACGTTGGCACCTAATATACCTCTGGCGGAAAGTGGGTGTGTGGGTATTACCTATACGACTCTGCCTACCCCTTCGGGGATCCTTGTGGGAAGGCGTGAGGATATATTATATTATATATCTATACTAATTTTATAAAGAAGTGGAAGATTTGTATGTAAGTATGTTTATATTGAATAAGCTCTATTTCTGGACCGATTAGAAAAAAAATCACCATTGGAAAGCTACATTCACCGAAAGTGACATGGGCTATATTTTCTTTTATAAAAAAAATCCACCCGTGCGAAGCCGGGACGGACCGCTAGTGATATATGTATATTTCACGAAAAACTTTGTTGTTACCGCCAATCATCGTATGCATTGTGGTTAATATCCGAGTTACAATTCTAATGTATCGTAGACTTTTATGATCTCCCTAAGAATTCGAAAGGGTCCTTACAGGGTCACAACGCAGCTTTTTCTCACAAAATGTTGTAAACCCTAAGTACTTAATCCTTGTAAACACAAAGTGATTGTATTTGAAAAGCATGATACGCGTGTAGAGATATAAATTCTCGAGGATTAGACTGGAAGGCCTTTCCAGAATTCTTTGGTGTTAGTGGTGTGTATAAAATCGATAACAATACATTTATAATCTCACGCCGAGTACGGGGTGGGTAGAGAGAGTAGAATGCCAGTTCTCTCTAGACTTACATCTTTCGCTTCGTCCACTTTAATCAGTCTCATCATACATGCTCGCCGGCTTCGAGTACTTGCCGGCTTGATTTGACTCTGTGGCCGATCGATTATATCTAGGTAGTTGGAACGTGGTCTTTCTCTCAACTTGTACACACTTGCGCCTTGTATATCTGTTTCGTCAATCAATAATAATAGTAAGTAAAAAACAACGATATACATACGATAATTAAAAGAAGCCGTGGTGTCCGGGTGGTTTGAGTAGTTGCGACTCAAAGATCGCAGGTTCGAATCCCGACTGTACCGATGAGTTTTTCTGAACTTAAGTACAGTGATTAGTCACACCACGAGCTTTTCGGTGACGGAAAACATCAAAAGGACACCTGGATACGTCTGAGAAGCAATTCAAAGGCGTATATATAGTCGTGCTTGAGTAACGGCGATGGACTCGCCATCTGTCCCACATATTTTTTTTTATACAACAGGAGTGGCAAACGAGCATACGGCCCATCTGATGGGAAACGGTTACCGCAGCCTATTTACGCTCACGATACCTAAGTATCACTTGCGTGTTGCCACTCTGTGTTCGGAGAGTTATAGTGTGTAGGCAGCATGATGGGTTTAATCCCTCTGCTTCCAACACAATGTAACAATCCTCCCCCCTCCCCAAGGAGCTCATTACTGGAAGCCTTATTCACCGCATAGGAACACAACACAAAAATTGTGTTATTTGGCTACAGACTTCTATAAGGTGGAGGTCCTGCCCCAGTCGGGCAGCTCCGAATTCGAATGGGAAACCCGTTATGCCCTACCTCTCTTAATAGAATTTGTATTCGCTTTGAACTTTGTTCTTAGCCACGTAAGATATGGCCCCTATGTTTCTCGCATTTGTTTAATAAGCACAACACAACAGTTTAAATGCTTTACATATTCCGTCCTCGTGTCATACACGTTATCTATACTAATATTATGAACAGGAAAGATTTGTTTTTTTTGTGTGTGTGTATGTTTGTAATGAATAAACTCAAAAACTACTGCACCGATTCCAAAAATTCTTTACCCATTGGAAAGCTACATTCACCTTGAGTGACTGTGAATGTTTGCCTCCATGTCCTTTATAGAATCGTAAACGGCTGAACCAATTTTAAAGAAATATTCTGTCTGTCTTCAGGTGGATTCGAGAATGGTTGAGATTCACAATTGGACCCGATAGGCTGCGCTGCGATCATGTATCAGGAAATTTATTTTTTCATCCAAGCGAGGCTGGGCGGGAGTCTTATATATGTATACAAATGAAATAAGTATTTTAACAATTTAATTCTAGTAGATAGTCCTCGCAACGTCCAAAATATAATTTCCACATTGGACCTAATTCGTCTTCATTTATTCAGTTGCTCCACCGGAGCGTATTTTCCATGTGATCCCTTCATTAATTTGGTTACAATGACCCCAATTTCAGAAAACCGCGGCAAGGGCACCGAGGTTACGGCTTTTGAAACATCTGCGTTGATAATAATTGGAATTAAACCTTTTAATTATTCGTTAATGGTAAATCAGTTATTTGCAGGCAAATAAGATATTTTTTTAATTTTTTTTTTGCTTGATTAAGGAATAATACGATTAGTCACTTTTGGCCGCTATACCCCTGGTGTGGTTAAGGAAAAATACCAATTGTGGGTCTTAAGAGGTTACCACTGACGTCATACCAGTGGTGTTGAAAACGCCTCTAAGCGACACAAATCATTCTAGTCTCAAAATAAGCAAAGCTTGTGTGGGTACTAGACAATGATACAATTTGTTAGAAGAACTTGTAGATATATGTACATATATTTAAATTCATAGACATTGAAGACCAAGCTACAGGAAGTTCTTCAATAAAGGTGTGATTTTTTTTTTTTTTTTTTGAATAGATTTCCAATTTTTTATATAGAATTTGCGATACTTCTGGTGTTGCAAACGTGCATAGGCGGCGGTAACCTCTTACCATAAGGCAAACCGCAAGCTTGTTTGCCACCCGAGTGGTATAAAAAAGTGTCCGTAGCATTAATATTTACTACAAACGGGAAGCGAACCAGATACCTCGGGCTTGCAAGTCCGTCCATTAGATCGAATTGAAAGCACTACGCCATTTTTCTTAAACGTATTACCATTTTAATTAACGTATATATCGCTTGCAACTGGTGCAGTACTACGCTTAAATTACTGTTACATTGTGGGTTGCGTTATTACAAATATTTACATTTATCGGGTCTAATCGAACCCTTATCAAAGAGGCGAAATATGTGTTCATTTACAGTAATGAACGGGTTAATTTTGATTCGTTTGAAGTGTTCTATAATTAACTGTTAAGCTACTTTTACAATAATTGAAGCCTTAATTCACGTGATAAAATAAAGTATTGCCTCGCATAGATGAAGAGATAAGTAGTTTGTTTATTAACATTACATTATGATGATGATATGATGATTATGATGATTATATTCAAATGATGAACATTAAGTGTTCATCATTTCAATACTATTGGAGAAATTCTTAAGATCCTTACATGTTCATATGTTGATTGAGGTTATATCAACGATTTAAATATTGTATACCTATACTGTCTCTAATTTACACTTATACTATACTTATACTTGTTTTTAAGTGTTTTATTTATTAAAACTTCCTGTAAACTTTTTGCAAAGGCGAACTTATTGCCGATGGCATTCTCTAATCAAAAGAGGACTTAGCGAATTTTGTTACACATGGGAAAATAAATTATACCAAAATTGAAAAATCATATCATACCTAATAATAGTAATAATTATATTCTTTATTGTACACACATCTACAAAACAAATGGATAAGACAAAACACAAAGAAAAACATGTAGTAGGCACAAAAGGCGACCATATCGCAAAATATTATGTATAATAAGAACTAATCAGATACCTATAATCAAAATCGGGTGAAATTGCAGGATGGTATCTAATACTAATAGCAAAAAAAATCAAATACTTTGTATTCATCACGTACTTACAACTTCAGCCTCCAGTCGAGAAGTCTTATCTCTCTCTGGGAACCGTGAACGACTTTCCTACAAAAATAACGAAGCTTCTGAAAGTGGGGAAAAGTTTTAAATTGCGGGTTAACGGTCACACTCCAGTTTATAATGTGAGAGCCATTACATGTGGATGCGACAGAGGACGTGTGCCAGCCGAGCAAAGTTCGTGACATAAACATGTATCCTACGACACGTAGACCAATAATTCATACCTAGAGACAATTCCAACAAATTGACATAAGTCCAAACTGAGCATGACTTTAAACGTGTGAGTTAGACAACGACGGCTGTCAAAATATTCAAATAATTACATATCTCGCTCAGAGAATAAGTATTGCTCTCCAACGTGGCAATGCTGCTAGTCTTCTTGGCACGTTGCCTTGGGTTCCCGATTTGGGTCAAAAATCGTATCTGTAAGTAGTTAGTTGTTCAACTGTTTTTTTTTGTATATATTGTTAATTGTTGTTATTGTGGATAAAGACTTTAGAAATAATTATATTGGATATTTTAAAAACCTGGTCTCATAGTCTTGGTTGGTGTAGACTGCATCTGTTACGTTGACATCTAAAATAGATCTCTGTATGTCTTAATCCAGCTGGTAATCCATCACTTTGCTAAATTTTAACCAATTCCGTTCAGCCATTGGGCGCGATTGACTAAAAAACATCCTCACAAAGTTTTACATTTATAATGTTAGTAGGATTCTATTTTCTTTAAAATAAATTCCACTTCCAGAAATCACTTACTGAATAGCGTAGGTAACTTTGGATTCGCATACACTTGTTATTCGTGCCCACTTAAACGTATTCTTCCGCCTTCAACAATACTTCAAGAAACATGCGCTCGTTTTGAATTACTCGAGAAAGGTTTGACATATGTTGCTATCCAATTTACTTCTATTTTTATGGTTTCAAAATGCACATTATTTTATTCATAGTGTAAGGAAACGCTGCGACATTTATCGTGAAAACAGAACACGTGATTGTGTATATATTTTCACCA
>JACCPG010008597.1:0-17115 GCA_016069955.1 Drepana arcuata | reverse complement strand
GCCGTGAGCTCAGTTTGACGTTCAGTCCAAGTTTAACAAGTCAAGTTCATGTGACCTGAATATTTGATACAGACGCGAAACGATACGATTGTCCTATATTATGTCATTGAATCAGAGCTATCAACCACACTCATACACTGAGTGAGTTATAGTATGTAGGAACATATAACCTGTTGCCATTGGATGGGCGAGACCTCATTATTATTAGTACAATTATTATAATAATGTGGTAACTTCTATAGATATAATTTGATTGGAAGAAATCGCATTGAAAGAGTTTGAAAAAAAAAAAGAAAAGAAAAGTTATTATTTACTTAAACGATTTTCTAATAACCTGTTTCGAATTATATAAGATTTTTCAAGTATATGTATTTTTATACATACATACATCATCACACCGTGTCTTTCACGGGGAGAGTAAAGAGAATAAAGTGCCAGCTGTCTCTAGTCTTACATACCTCCGGTTCATCCACAATAACAAATCTCTATATACATGCTAGCAGGTTTCGTTTTTTTTTGTATTTTTTCGTATAATTTCTTTATTACTATTTTTATTATATTACGAAGCGAAAGAGGTATGTAAGTCTAGAGAGAACTGGCGCTCTATACTCTCTGTCTACCCCGTTAGGGACTTGGCGTGATGATATGTATGTATGTATGTACTATTTTTATTAATTATTCAAAATCTGTCATCTTTTATATCGAGTTGAAAAATATCGTAACTGGTTTGGATAAATTATCTTTTATTTGGTATTTTAGCACAAACCAATTGTAATAAAAATCAATCTCATATATTATTATCGTTACCTTAAATTGAATCCCGATCATTTCAATTCCGGAAAAACGCTTTACACCTACAATATTTTATGGCAGGAATCTAAAATCCATTATGGCGGCGTCTCGCGTGATTTACGACCTTATTTATTGCAAACAAACAGTATAAAGTCATAAAACAACCATGTATGGGAAATTAATGCTGCGCAGGAGATATGCCATTTATCTCTGCAAGTTTTAAGCTACATATTTCGATAAAGCGGGGTGAACACAGATTCATCATTTAAAGTTAAATTAAGCCGTGGCGGCCAAGTGTTTCGAGTGTTCCGACTGTACCAATGAGTTTTTCTGAATTAAAGTATAGTGATTAGTCACACCACGAGCCTTAAGGTGAAGGAAAACATCGAGAGAAAACCTGCATACGCCTGAGAAGCAATTCAAAGGCGTATGTATAGTCGTGCTCGAGCAACGACGAGGGACTCGATATCTATCACGATGGCACCTAAAATATATCTCTGGCAGAAATTGGGTATGTAGGTACTACCTATACACCTCTGTTTACTCGTTCGGAGACCCTTGTGGGAAGGCTGTGAGGATATATATTATAAATTACACCCTTAAAACGACAAGCACGTCCAATTATTTTACTAGTTCAATGGCTAACTTTCAGCTAGAACACGGGATATCCATCTATAGAGATTTATCTCTTAGTTACTTCAGGTTCGCTATATTACTTCAGCGAACTTTGTTATTACTTCAGGCAAGTTTATTTGCGAAATGAACTGGAAACCGGCGTCCAGCCAGACGCACGCAATTTATAACCTGCGGTCGCCAAAAATGTGACAACACCACGCCAATTTCGTCTCTAACTCCATAGATATAAAAGCTACGGAGTATATCATTTTAAAACCCCATTATGTTAAACAAAGTTTAACTTTATGGTTCAGTAATAAGATTCAAGAGGGGTGAAAATGTTATATTAGGTTTTAAAATCCACTTTTGTTGTCTATGAATATTATAGAGGTGTTTATTCGACATAAATAATGCAGAGACTAGAGTGCAACGTGCTTAAAAGGTTCACTTTGTACTGAAATTGACTATTTTTGAGGCATTTAAATAAATTTGCAGATTTTGGACTGCGCAAGGGAAGAGCATGACTTCGTTGAAATAATGAGCGCATGCTTGAATGATCGAGGAAAAACCTGGCTTAGTTGCCACAAACAAACTCAATTATATGAAACCTACCTTCGTAACACCGTTCTCTTCATTAAATATTTAATACATTGATATCAACACGCTGGAGTCTTTTACGGGGTGGGCGAAGGGAGTAGTCCAGTATATTTCCACTTACGGGCCCCTTTTTTTACCACAAGAGTGGCAAAGAAGATTTGGCCCACCTGATGGGAAGCGGTTACCATAGCCTATTAACGCTCATGATATCGAAGTATCGCTTGCGCGTTGCCACTGTATTCGGAGTTATATTGTGTTAACAGCATACATAATTAAAAGGAGCATAACAAATAGGGACATTCCCCTGCTGCCAACACATTATAATAATCCTCCCCCCTCCCCAAGGAGCTCATTATCAACCTTATTATTCATCGCGCAGGAATACAACACAAAATATTGTATTATTCGGCTATGGATTTCTAAAAGGTGGACTTTTGGTTTCGTCCACGTTCATCAGTCAGTTCATGCATGCTGTTTGCGCGTAATATAGGGGGTTCGATTGTTTTTGAGAGCGGAAATTTGTATGATAATGATATAAATACTTGGGGTATTTATATGTGAGTTCTGAATGCCCTAAGTATTTGCAGTAGTGGCGTAGCCACGTAGCAAGAATACCAAATGCTACGCGCTCCGCGTTTTTCGGGGCATTCTAAACGAAAAAAGTGTATATATATATATATATATATATATATATATATATATACACTTTTTACACTTATATATATATATATATATATATATATATAGAAGTCTTATTTGTTTCAAAACAGCCGTGGTGGCCGAGTAGTTCGAGTACTTGCCTACAACTCAAAGATTGCAAGTTCGAATCCCGACAGTACCGATCAATTTTTTGAGCTTTACGGTGTAGGAAAGCATCGATAAGAAACCTACATATATTTGAGAAGAAATTAAATGGGGTATGTATAGTACTGCATGAATAACAGGGATGGATTGACCATCTGTAATGTTGGCACCAAAAATATATCTCTGGCGGAAAGTGGGTGTTTCGGTGCTACACACACCCTTTACCTTACCTTCGAATTTTAAATACCTATATAAAAAAAAATTCAATATCAATATTTCATTCCCTTGATAAAACAAGCAAAGCATTAAATCAAGCCTTGTAAAGTCATCAGAGTATAAACACGACTGTATTTTTTTTCATCCATTGCAAATAAGCATGCAATCCGCCTAATGGTAAGCGGTTACCGCCGCCTATGGAAGCTTGCGACACCGCGGGTATAGCTCTGCTGGAACCTTTCACCATAGTCAATAATTGTTCGATACACAATAGCATGGCTAAGTTAACGACGATTTTACGATAACTCTTACGATGTCACAAAAACATAGAGTAATCTCCTTTTTTAACAACCAAAGGTGAATTTAGCGAGTGATTAAGCATTCAAAGTTACGAACTCATGAAAACACGACCCGACTCGTGAAAGAGTAAAATGTTTTGTGCCCGGTTTACGGCATACGGTTTACGATGTCCGACATTACGAGATTGCGGTGAATGAGTCACCAACGTCCTTATGAACTTGTGACGGACGTGACGCAAAGGCTACCAGTAAATAGACGAAGGCTATTTCTGTACGTTAGGTTTACTGTAGGCTTCACCAAGAAGCTCTTTATTGTTCTGGGTCCCTAGTACTTGCCATTGTTTGAAATAGTGTTCTCTTTAAATCTTTGAATTTTTATCGGCTTCACGCCTTCCCACAAGGGTCCCCGAAGGGGTAGGCGGAGGTGTATAGCCATGATACCCATACACCTACATTCCGCCAGAGATATATTTTAGGTGTTAACGTGATAGATGGAGAGTCCATCGCCGTTACTAATATGCGATTTCATTTGGGATTCGAACTTGCGATCTTTGTGTCACCCCGGCTTTTTTTGTACAATACATAATTTGTGATGTCCAATTTTGGTGTCAAATGTGACATATGGCAAGACTATCGCCGTTACTAACTAACGCAAGCACGACTTGCATTAAACTTTATATATATAAAGGGGTAAGTAACCACAAACCCACTTTCTCATTCTGTTACAGTAAGGATTCGAACTTGTAATATGTGTTGCAGGCTACTCGAACCACTCGACCACCACCGCTATTTATTTATAACAAACATTTTTGGAATCTTACAAACAATAAAAGGTTTCCTATTAATAAATTAGGAAATGATTAAGTTCTTATCAGATATTTCTTAATGATGTTATAATACGATCACAAATTAATCAAATCCTCACGCCTTCCCATAAAGGTCCCCGAAGGGGTAGGTAGAGGTGTATAGGTAGTGCCCACTTTCCGCAAGAGATATATTAGGTGCCAACGTGACAGATGGTGAGTCCATCGCCGTTACTGAAGCACGACTATACATACGCCTTTGAATTTCTTCTCAGACGTATGCAGGTTTCCTCTCGATGTTTTCCTTCACCGTAAAGCTCGTGGTCATAGTCCCACTAAATGCTTTTGATAAAGCGCCCCCTCGCGCAATAAATCCAACGTTTCACCAAGTTTAAAGACAGTACATCATTCGGCACCCTTACATAGTAGGCTATGTGTACAGTGTTAAAGGAATGAAATATTTAAAAAGTTGCCAGAGACTGAATTTATGTGTATACTTTTAAACGCCATTTTAGTTGGCAACTTTTATATTGCCTCCGAAGGGAGTTAAAATTAATGTTTCGTCGAAATCTGTCGGAGTTTATTTGTATATTGTTGATAGTGAGAATAATTGTTACCGACTTTCTAGATCCAGTGTTTTGGGTATCAGTAACAGACGCATATGCTTTTGTCGGAGGCAATGTGAATTTACACTAATATATATATATATATATATATATATATATATATATATGATAATATTTTATATAGCCTTCCTCAATAAACGGGCTCTCTTTGCTAGTAATATTTTTTAACGCCGGACTATTGAAATTAGCTTGTTCAAATAACCAAAGATACTCTGCCTCTTTATAATACAAGCATAGAGAAGCCTATGAGTTCCCATTCCTCGTGACCATTTGCATACACTCTCGATTAGTAAAGCGTGTCAGTTATAATAATAACTAAATTCCACACAAATTAACATACATACATATCATCACGTCGAGTCCCTAACGGTGTAGGCAGAGAGTATAGAGCGCCAGTTCTTTCTAGACTTACATACCTCTTTTGATTCGCCCATTCATCATAGTCCAAAATTAAGCAAAAATCTTGTTCTGGCAACTAGACAAATATATATTCACTTATATAGATAGATAAATACATAGGCCATCCAAGACTAAAGTACAAATACTCGTGTTCATTACACAAATGTCTGCCCTGACCGGGAATCGAACCCGCGACCCCAAGTTTTGTCAGGAGCTCTAACCACTAGACCAGGCTGTCAACTTAGATAACTTCAAACAGTATCTCCTAACCTTTTGCGAACGTTCAAAGCATTGTTTATAACAACACCCGATATCAAAGTCAAAAATGGAACCCTTGTTTGAAACTTCACAACTCATAGGTGAAGTTTTGATATACTGCACGGGGCTTGCTAACTTTGCGCCTCCATACGTTGTTTGAGAACATTTGGTAGCTTTCTTGATGATATTTTTACCTTGAATTGCAATACATCGTTGGATTTTTGCTTAAATATTCTTTTTTTATAACAATAGTGACAAAAAGCTTACGGCCCACCCGATGGAAAACGATTACCACACCCTATTTACGCTTACAATACCGAGGACTCAACTTGCGCGTTGCCACTCGAGTTATACTGTGCTGGCACCATAATGGGACTAATCCCTCTGCTGCCAACACAATATAATAATCCTCCCCCTCTCCAAGGAGCACATTACTGGAAGCCTTTTAAAATGTGGGAGCATGCTCCAACTATTGCTGGTGCTACCGCATAGATTAAGTAGCATTATTATTAGTACGTAAACAAATCCTTTTATAAATAAATAAATATCAAAAAGCTTTGATGAAATCGATCGGGCACTCAAATTCGGCGAGCATGAATGAAGAGATGAATGAAAATGCCGTGGTGGCCGAGTGGTTCAAGGAGTTACTTGCAACAGAAAGATCGCAAGTTCGAATCCCAACTGAACCATTGAGTTCTTCTGAACTTAAGTACAGTGATTAGTCATACCACGAGCTTTACGGTGAAGGATAATATCGAGAGTAAACTTGAATACTTCTTAGAAGATATTTAAAGACGTATTCAAAGTCGTGCTAGTGTTATGGCGATGGACTAGCATTATTTTACACATTATTATTACTACTCACGAAGAATTTCACAAAATAGTGTTGTGAAAACGTCCCCAATGATTCCGGGCTAATGCACTCGATAACAGATTTCCCGGGATGGTCGTTCGTATCGCGGTGAAGGTAATAACGTCGCGCATGCGTCCATGTGCGACCAACTCGTTGGATAGAGCAGTGCTGAGTGCTATTGGTCGTTAAATTTGGAGTTTCGAGAAGAAACAGGTAAAGTAGATGAAAACATTTTCACTCAAATGCTAAGTGAAGTTGACTCCATAGGATTTTTCACTTCTAAAAGTTTAAATAATGAAACAAAATAACCTAAGTTTGGAGCCTGCTGTAGGGACCATGTGTTATCCATCTCAGTGGGTGAAAAATGTGTTGTGCAATTTAGTACTCTTTCTTCCACTAGATGGCGCTACTTGCAATTTAAATTGCGCTATTATGCGAATAGTCATATTATATTGGTTAGGGGTATTGTATCATTATATATAGACTATTTATGATTCATGATAATTACTTCTGCTACCTTTGGAAGGCCATTTTTTTGTTGCCCCCAAAGACCTGGGTCTCGTAAATACCACCCATAGACACGTAACTACCTAGTACTAGCTAATCAAGGTCCAATGTCACTATTAAAAGTTTATTCACTTTTTTGATTTACTAAATGTGTACCCAGTACCCAGTCACGTTGAATTTGACTCCTCCACCCCGTTCCGTAGAGACATGACAATATTATAAAGCATAATCTTCTGCAATAAGCAAGCTATATAATACACAAATGAATTCAATTTGAATCTGTAGGTCCTGTGATTAGCGCGTTCAAACAATCTGCCTTTAGAATATTCCTCTATAGATAGGCTTCCTGACTTAGCGTTACTGAGCTTCCTTGATATCACGCGATGCATTTTTATTAGACCGAAATCCAATAATCTTCGATATTGAATGAAAAAGAAGCATCTTACCGAAATGGAACTTTCGTGTCCCAGCAAAAACAAAACAATTTCGAAGTAAACAAAAACAAAACAGATTGGAATTACGAACAATGGCATAAAAAACTTTCCAATCCTCTAAAAGTTGAAAGTAAATAAAGTTCATACCTCAAGTTATGATAACACTGTAAGACCATCAAAAAGTGCCGGGTGGAACTTACCACTCGGGGTCGAAATGGCCGGGACTTGGCGATGGAACGGTGAGGTATCGCCGCCGCGGGAAATCTTTTATCGAGTTACCCCATTATACGCGCGCCTCGGGGACGGCTGCTGTCGACGGGTTCCCTAAATGAACAACTTAATAAAAATATCGTATAAGATAATACGTTTGAAAAGAAATTTAAAGACGTTGGTATATAAGATATAATATAATATAATAATATAATATATCCTCACGCCTTCCCACAAGGGTCCCCGAAGGGGTAGGCAGAGGTGTATAGGTAATAACCACAACACACCCACTTTCCGCCAGAGGTATATTAGGTGCCAACGTGACAGATGGCGAGTCCATCGCCGTTACTCAAGCACGACTATACATACGCCTTTGAATTTCTTCTCTGACGTATGCAGGTTTCCTCGATGTTTTCCTTCACCGTAAAGCTCGTGGTGTGACTAATCACTGTACTTAAGTTCAGAAAAACTCATTGGTACAGGCGGGATTCGAACTTGCGACCTTTGCGTCGCAGGCAACTGCTCGAACCACTCGGCCACCACGGCTTGACTACGGCTTGTATATAAGATCTATGCATATAATAGTGGTGCTTGAGAAACGGCGATGAATTCGCAATCTGTCATGTTGAGAGATCTCCGGTAAAAATCAAAAGCAAGTCAAAACATTTTATTCAACTTAAGTGTGTCGCTTAAGTTGAATAAAATGTTTTGACTTGGACTGGGAACACCTATTTAACGTCACATACTTAATAAAAAAAAGGAGTGAGATACTACAAAGATCTGCCTACCCCTTCTATTCTTTGAATTTCTTCTCAAATGTGAGCAGGTTTCCACTGGATTATTTCTTCCATTGTAAAGATGATGACACTCGAGATAATAAATCACTGTATATAGGCTCAGATTAAACTCATTATTACAGCAGGATTCGAACTTGGAATCTTTGGAATGCAGGCTACTACTCGTACCTCTCGGCCACCACGGCTGTCTAGAGTCCTCTATTATAACTTACCACCACAAGCAATGTTAGCTACGTACCGAGCTCCAAACTTGACCAATGCTTAACGCACAACATTCACGAGTTATCTTGTCACAAATAAAACTGTCAATGAGGGCAATCAGGCTGGGTCTAATTCAGCCCGACTGGAATGGGCGAAAAACAGCCTTATCTCGCCTATATGACCACTAAGGAAGTAATTTCCCGGAACAAAGGGCTCTTATAACGAGCCTACAGTTCTCGGGATAAGATATTTACCGATCGGTCGGTTGATAGCGCGGTATTATAAAACTTTATCCCTTCTAGGCAAATTTTGTACGGAATGTTATCGATGGACGTTCGTGGTTCCATTCTTGGTCTGTTATCTTTAGCCAATTCATATTGCATCGTATCACGCTTAAATGCGTATCACGGAGTTTGCATCAATAATGGCGAGCGTATATGATTGATAATGCAGATGAAGTGCAATCAAAGTGGATAAGTTTAGAGAAACCGCGCTTTTTGCTCTCTGACGTCTCTGGGAGAGACCTGATGTGTTGATATGTATGTATCTATATACCTTTGTATATAATATCTTTCACCAAATGACATTAAAATATATATTTCCTTAGAAACTGACGGCCGTCTGGTTTAGTTGTTAGAGCTCCTGACTGCGAAACTTGAGGTTGCGGGTTCGAATCCCACTGAGGGCAGATATTTGTGTGATGAACACGGATATTTGTACCTTAGTCTTGGATGTCCTATGTATTTATGTATATGTCTATCTATATAAGTAAGTGTATCGTTGTCTAGTTACCATAACATAAGCTTTGCTTAATTTGGGACTAGGTCAATTTGTGTGGAAATGTCCCAGGTATTTCACACCCTCAACCTAGTACATAATGAGTCGGATTTGTTCGGATGTTCTCTGAATGAATTTAGCAGAATAGCACTGGCTATCATTAGCTACAATAAATGATAGGTAATTTTTTTATTATAATATAATAATAATATATCCTCACGCCTTCCCACAAGGGTCCCCGAAGGGGTAGGCAGAGGTGTATAGGTAATACCCACACACCCACTTTCCGCCAGAGGTATAATAGGTGCCAACGTGACAGATGGCGAGTCCATCGTCGTTACTCAAGCACGACTATACATACGCCTTTGAATTTCTTCTCAGACGTATGCAGGTTTCCTCTCGATGTTTTCCTTCACCGTAAAGCTCGTGGTGTGACTAATCACTGTACTTAAGTTCAGAAAAATTCATTGGTATAGTCGGGATTCGAACTTGCGACCTTTGCGTCGCAGGCAACTGCTCGAACCACTCGGCCACCACGGCTCATTATTTTATTAATTATGTATATATGATACAACATTGGTTTGTTTGCTGCACTATCGCATTAGGGTATCCTGTTATGGTAGATGTAAATTGATATGTAATAAATAAATTAATAAATTTATTTAACTATCGTAGTATCGCATTTGTGTGGTAAAATATAAAGCCATGTTTACAGCTTCTAACCCATTGTTGGTATTGCTGTAGTGTTTTTTTCTAAAATTACATACAAAGGTTTGAGATTAAAATCAATAACGTATACGTATAATCTCAAGACATCGACGGACATCCCCATGCCTTGGAACCATAAAAGTTCAGAAAAACTAATTTGTACTGTCGGGATTCTAGCTTGCAATCTTTGTGTCGGAGTTGTTTTTAGTATCCTCACGCCTTCCTACAAGGGACCCTGAAGAGGTAGCCAGAGGTGCATAGATGGTACCTACACACGCACTTTCCGTCAGAGATATATTTTAGCTACCAACGTGACATATGGCGAGCCTGTCGCCGTGACTCAAGCACGACTATAGATCACACAGCGGGAGTCGACCCCGCGACCTCAAGCTTCGCATTGCTTTCGCATTGCATTCACCTCTGATTACCAGACGGGTGTAAAATTTTTAAATATATAAAAGTTACATATTAGTAACTTTAAGAGTTAAGAGCCGTGGTGGCCGAGTGGTTCGAGCAGTCGCCTGCGACGCAAAGGTCGCAAGTTCGAATCCCGACTGTACCAATGAGTTTTTCTGAACTTAAGTACAGTGATTAGTCACACCACGAGCTTTACGGTGAAGGAAAACATCGAGAGGAAACCTGCATACGTCTGAGAAGCAATTCAAAGGCGTATGTATAGTCGTGCTTGAGTAACGGCGATGGACTCGCCATCTGTCACGTTGGCACCTAATATACCTCTGGCGGAAAGTGGGTGTGTGGGTATTACCTATACACCTCTGCCTACCCCTTCGGGGACCCTTGTGGGAAGGCGTGAGGATATATTATTATTACATATTAGTAATGTTCTGGAAACGTCGATACACAAACTAGGGGAATATCTCAGTAATGTCATGCGACACTAGGACAAGGATAACTTTATGAATGACCCATAACTAAGAAAGTTCTTCCTCCAGGGAAGTTGATAAGTTTTTTGCGCAAACAATAAATTTGCCTGACAAAGTCGAGGCTCTTGACAATGCGATACAAGGGATACATAAACAGGGTATAAAATATGTCACCAATAAGAGAGACCAAATGTCTCGTCAGGGTGGGGTCACCGTGATGAAAGATGGCGGAATTTTAGGGACTGGCATGGTGACGTTACGACATTACGGCTTGAGGAAGGATGGGAGTATTTAAACCCATTCTTGTTAATGAACCTTAGTGTTAGTGTTACTTTATTTAATTAATAATTGATATCGAATTTCGTAATTTTCACGAATATGCCTATTATCTATATATACATATAATAAAATTAGAGTGTCTGTTTGTAATATTAAAATAACCGCATTTTACTAAATGCATATGGATGTATAAACGGTACATATAGCAAAATATAATTATTTAAAACTTTATCTGTCTGTTTGTTCCGGCTAATCTCTGAAACGGCTGGACCACTTTTGACGGGACTTTCACTGACAGATATAAAAAGGAGTAACTGATGCTACTTTTATTTTAGAAACTGAACAATATTTTTATTCTTAAATTCCACGTGGACGAAGTCGCGTGCACAGCTAGTATTATTATATAATAACCACCTCCACCCTCATAAGTTTTATTTTCAAGCCATAAATCCTCTGAGCAAGATCTCTTGTCTCTATACCAAAACTCATCAACATTGATTCAGAAGCTTACGCGTGAAACGATACCAAAGAGGCAACTACTTTTTGTAACATAAGTTTTGTTGATCAACACAGTGTGAGTTACTGCCAGTTTAGTGCCCGCTCTCGCTTCTCCTCTTCAATCCAATGCTTTGTCTTAGGAGAAGAGTGTAATGTAGCGTAAAAAGGAATCCTTGAGCCAATGTCGATCCTTATTTATGAGTCAGCGCATTATTATGACTTGCCAATTTTCCGGAAAATAAAACCCGTTACGCCGTCGAACCGGGTACGTGACGATGCCGGATTGCGTTCCAATTTTACTGGCGTTTTGTATGATAATTTGGTGGAACTTTTTATATCAGACTGTCCTCGTAGACGCGAGCGTGGATACAACGGCTTTTGGCTCGCGATTTTATGGTGCTGGATTTACCGGAATGAGTACAACTTTTTCAAAATATATTCTCGGTTTGAATTCAGTGTGTTTAAATAGCAATTTTAATTAAGATTTGCTTTGATTTTTTGTTGGGAAAATTTTATTTTGCTAATTAGTATATTATTTTATGTGCGAAAGTTTGTGAGGATGTTAATGCCTCACTCTGTCTCACTATATCATACAAAAACGTAAGAATGGAATTTGAAGAATTGAAGAATTGAATGGAATTATATATATATAACAGATGGAATTATATATATATAAACAGATATATAACTTTTATATATATATATATAAAAAACGTGGTGGCCGAGTGGTTCGAGCAGTTGCCTGCGACGCAAAGGTCGCAAGTTCGAATCCCGACTGTACCAATGAGTTTTTCTGAACTTAAGTACAGTGATTAGTCACACCACGAGCTTTACGGTGAAGGAAAACATCGTGAGGAAACCTGCATACGTCTGAGAAGAAATTCAAAGGCGTATGTATAGTCGGGCTTGAGTAACGGCGATGGACTCGCCATCTGTCTCGCCTAGGTTGGCACCTAATATATCTCTGGCGGCGGTTGGTGTGTGGGTATTACCTATACACCTTTGCCTACCCCTACGGGGACCCTTGTGGGGAGGCGTGAGGATATATTATTATTATTTTATATATATATATATATATATATATATATGGTTAACTGGATTAGCACATAGAATATATTCTAGAAAAATAACTCGTACATTTTTTTATAGTGGTGCAGTACACTACAAAGAACTAGTAGTCTAAAATATACCAAAGTGCCAAAAATACTGGAGCAAAACTAGTATTTGAGGGGAATTTGACATTTAATTTGAAATGGTCCAAAGTTTCACAGTATACACACATACTTTAGGAGCACTGACGAACTACACGATTTAAGTAACGAAACTGATAAACTAACTTAACAACACGAATGACATCTTGTTAGTCAAAGAGGAGACTCTCTGTTTCTTGGACAGTTTTTTGTTATATAAACATACAGTCATTCATAATAAGTTATCGGAGGTTTAAAAGCCCTCTAAAAGCAGATTGTCAAAAATTATATTCATAATAGTTCGATAGCGTAAAAAAGTTCCTTAACGTTCCGATAAGGTGTCTTTGATTTATAGCATTAGAAAATTTAAGCCAGGGATATGTAAGCGCGAACGTGACATATGGAGAACTGCAGTTTCTTACTGCAGTAACTATAAACACATACATACGTCTTTGGATTTCTTCTCAGATGCATGCAGGTTCCACTGGATGTTCTTCACCGTAAAGCTTATGGCGTGCGCAAAAAGTCTATGAAAAATAATGTTAATATTGCAGCAAACAATAGTGTTCTGTTACAATAGTATCGTTTCAAATCTATTTCGATCGCACTCGGATTACTGTCACCAGATTCGACTCCGGTTTGGGTAATCTAACCAATCTTGGGATTTGATAGCACGGCTTCCTTATTTTTAAAAGATTTCGGTTGGATTATTGGATCTGGGAACACTGTTCTATATTTAGGTCTGATATTAGAGCAACTCTTAAAAGTACGACAGTTCATTCAATTTCCGATCACTTTTGAGGATGCAACGCAGCGTTTGAACTCTGCAATCATGCAATGAATAGTTCGTGAGTTGGTCTGGTTTTTTTGCTGAGACGGCGCGATGGACCTTCCCGAAAATTTGTTATAGCTTTCCACTAATACGTATATATTATCAGAGTCAACTGGCGTTGTGCTCTGTGTAGTTTGACATTACTGTTTCATATGAATTCATTGTGAGTGTAGAAACTTCTATAATGATGTGTAGCAAGAGTCAGCAAAAAGGCGCGAGTGCGATTAAAGTTGATCTCTATAGCGAGATTTAACTTGACGTACAGCGACATCTTGTGTTAGAAAAGGATAAGTAATATGGTGGATGACCTAAAATATTACATGTTCTCACAACATCAAACACTAAATGGTAGAGAATGCCTACGGCATTAAATCCGCCTGTGCAATTGATATTGCAGGAAGTTTTTAAACAAAAGAGATAAATAAAAATCAACTTTTCTTAAACCTAAGGGACACAGGGAACACTAATTGAACGTCACATAACAAATAAAAAACTAAAATTACCACTGTTTCCAAGAAAAAATGGTAAACCATATGTCTGCCTATTCAGTGAGGGTCTCGGCTTTATGGTTTGTATATATGAAGCTACCGATCTCACAAAAAACTGTATATAAAAATAGGCAAATAACATATATAATAATGATAAGGTCAAGTAGTTTTCCATTGTCAAATTATAAGCAAATAGCGTAACTTTATCTTCAATCTGTTTCACCCATTTTCCTTAATTATGTCTTGTCATATAACTAGAAATACAAAGCAAATCACATGGGAAGAACATCTCCTAAGGCGCATCCAGACGGGTAGGTTGGCTCCCTTTGGACATTTGAAGATTGGTGAGCGAGTGTCTGTGTGTTTAAGTGAGATGACTTTAAGTCAAGAATTTAAGGTACAGCTGTATATCACGATTTTACAGAGCGTCTTCGAAAATGGGAATGTTGTTCAAATATGCGATTGGGCAAATTGATAGGAAACAAATATGAAAAAGTACTGTTACAAGTTGACAAAATGTTGTCCATATTTTCGCATACAAATGTGTGTAATAAAGTGTGTAACATGGAGAATGTAACTACGTTTTTTATTTTATTAATATAGCCTGTAAAACCCCATACACAATATTTCGGAGGAAAAAAATTTAAATCAAAATATTTTATTCAACACTTATTTAACATCAATACTTAATAAAAACTAAAGTTATCACCGTTATCAAGAAAAAAAAAACAAAAAACCAGTAAATATTACTTCGTACAATAATGTTATAGGATAAGATGATATATGCACAACACTATAGCTTCTAGAAGAAAACTTTTCTATTATCTGACACAGCCTGCATATCGCATATCGCATGCATATCATTCCCGCACTGCGGAATACTGACAACTAAAATGAGCAAATGGCTAAAAAAAGGTTATAATAAAATCTGCGACCTGTAATTAATAAGCCGTACCTGAAATTGATTTTTTACACTTTGTAATATTTTTAAGTTACATATTTCAATATATTTATTTTATATACATGTAAATTGTATATATACGAACAACTTTTAATATATTCCTGCGTCAATGGTTTCCAGAATTAGGTACTAGCTTAGAGCATGTGTTTAACAATATTAATTCAAGTCATAGTCCAATGTGAACATGCCTTCAGCCCCAACCAATGTACATTATATCAAAAGAACTGTCATATTATAGCGCTCATACGATTTCATACATAACAAGTTTTTTGTCACAGGCTTTATTTTTCGTTGTAGTAACGGAATATTTGTTTGTATTGAGATATATAATAGAGGGGACATTTATAAGAGACGCCAGCCAGACTATATTTATTCTGATCTGTTGAAGGAAACCATAGAACCACTTAACCGTGTATCTGATATCTATTTAGGAATTTCAATTAAACAATAATGAAGATTAGCTAGCTTGATATATCGGAACAATTTTCCGATAGCTTTAGATTATTATGTATATATCACTTATTAAGTTTATGCATAACAAACAATAAAATCTTTCGACTTTATAATATCGCATGTTAAAAGACAATATCTGCAACGTTAATAATCTTATTGGCAATTAAATCATACATACATTCATAATTAATTACACTCCCCTCTAAATGTTAATAATTCGGAAATGAAAGTTAAACAGATTAAAATATAAGATTTTAATCTGTGTCTAATCTTGTTGTCTAATCTAATCTTATCTTCAAAATACTAGAATGCCATTTTAAAATTGACTGCAAATATATATACATGTATAACTTTATTAACAAAACATTTTCGGTAATACGAAAAAAGAATCCGTTGAGCAGTCCGAACGAGATCACATAACAAATTAATAAAGCTTAATCTTGCATTATTTTATAGTTTGTACCTACAACATGCCCATAAAAGCCAACAGGATCCCCGTATCGTAACATATACCCCATAATAAAGCCATAAACCAAGATTATCTGATGGTAATATGTCACCCAGATCGCCGCTACGGATCCTGCAACTCAGAAATAAGGAAATATCGTATAACTTACTTAGTTTTATGGTTATATAAAATCCACCTATTTATAACCATATCTTCACATTGTAATACTGAATTATGTAAACATCTACGACCCGTGGGGACGTATTACGTATTACGTTTTGCAAAATGAACTTATTAGTCACACTAAGAGCTTTACGGTGAAGGATAACATCGAGAGGAAACCGGCATATGTTTGAGAGAAAATTCAAAGGCAAATTTGTATAGTCGTGCTTTAATTTTTTTTTTGTGAATATAAAATTTATTATAACAAGAACATATTTAGAATAAAATCTACAAACGCTATCCACATCGCAGGTTTTTTTATTCAACTAGATTGTGAAACAATTATACGACCCACCTTATGAGAAACGGTTACAAAATAAATCCGACTTAGGTACACATGTCTTTATGATCGGCTCATTCACAACACTAAAGGTAAAGTACATCCAAACTTCTGTAATTTTTAACTTTGAACTTTTTCGAATTCAATCTGACATCCGCAAGGAGCATTCCGTGCATGTTTTAGAGTTATACGAACGACCAAAGGGAATGTGAGATGAGCTGCAGAGGTCTCCGAGACACTCGCTGCATATCAATGAACTTAACATTGCAAATGGATGGAATTGACATGTTTCACAAAGTGTGGCTTGAAAGTAATTCAAACCATCCAGACGTAGGTACACATATTTAGACGTAGTATTTGCCGTGCGGTTTCACAACCGTTAAACTTATTGCTTGTGACATTTTATATCTACTTGCAAAAACCGTTACATAATCTAGTTAGCCGCTTGGGAGATAAGCCGAACAAACAGACAGACAAAGAATTATTTCATTGTGTTTTAGATATATATTGGGTATATTTCGGTATATATTTATTTTGAAGCCGTGGTGGCCGAGTGGTTCGAGCAGTTACCTGCGACGCAAAGGTCGCAAGTTCGAATCCCGACTGTACCAATGAGTTTTTCTGAACTTAAGTACAGTGATTAGTCACACCACGAGCTTTACGGTGAAGGAAAACATCGAGAGG
>JACCPG010008595.1:0-31920 GCA_016069955.1 Drepana arcuata | reverse complement strand
GGATAGTCTTCTGCAACATGGTCAACATTCTTCCAGTTTACTTACTCTTATTTCTTAGAGTAGATACGAAGAAGGTCCTAAGTTAGCCGAATATATAGAAAGAAAAAAATATTCACAACAATTAGGTCAAGTATTGTTATCGGTTGCACATACTTTTCTAACGTACCCCGAATTCAAATTTTGAAGAAATTTCTAACAAATTAGACCCTGGTTTATTATTTGTCTACTAACATTGTTTAAAAATTCACAATACAACTTCTACATATAGGTAAATGCACATGGCACACGATTGAATCTTAACACATAATTTCAATGCTTTGTCTCGTTCCTTGTACCTATGCAAGAACACTATCTTGGCACTTATCAACAGGAAGGGAATGCGGTGGCTATATTACCTTTGTATACGTACAATGTTATACAATACCCGATCACGAACTAAGATGTTGCTAATTAAATTTAAATGCTTTCCTAATTGTTGTTTTGATTATAATCCCCTTAAACTTCGCAGGCAACTTTCTTAAGAAGTACACGTAAACTGACAAAACAGTTTAATACCGCCTGGAGCTCGAATACCTCAAAAAGCGGGGTTGTCATCGCGTTATCACACGTATACAGCATGTACTTTTGATGAAATTGTACAAACAACTGTTAGCCACGAGCTTTTGTTTATCGTTGAACTCGTCGCTCAGGCGAATCTCTTAATCCTAAAATACCGCCAATTGTATGTTTCCCCTATAAATTTACTATCCACCGAGCAACGGTACGATGCCGTGGAAAAGCAGCTACCATTCAGCGAGTTACAATGAGAAACGGTAAACTGACGATTAAATCGCGCACTCGCATGCAATAATATAAACAACTGATTAAACCGGCCTCGCGGTCACAAAAGGAGACATTAGTTAAGAGTCTGGTTTCGCTGCGTAGTCAACCGATAATAGTAGGAAATGATAGCGCCGGTGAAACGCAACCAGAAAACTAGCACATTTAGTATTGGCTACCTGCAACTCTCTGCATCATGTTCTCCTGCCAATAAATCATTAGTCTCTTGCCTGTAACTGGTTTAACATTCAACCTAAATCTATATATTTTGTCTACTTTGTATTTACCTGTAATATTGTATTAGCTGTTGCATCTATTATTAAATAAATAAATAAAAACAATAAATGAAAATAGGTGGTAAATCCAAGACGGAAATAAGAGGGGTACAGTTCTAATTTAGATGACTTCCGCTTTGTGTACCCAATCTAAAAGGCGAATAATCTGTACTTGCATTTACAAGCAATTTGAAGTTCCTTCACTGAATATTAAACGAGCAAAGAAGGGTTGAAAGGGCAATTACAGATACCAGGGTTGAATCATTACTAAGAAACACTGGAGAATATACTTAGAATCGGTGCGAAGGAGGTATCATTATAAGCTAAGATAGTTTCGTCTCGCTCTAAAGTCTTAAGCCGGGGGACTAGAAGAGTTTATAGTACATCCCCGGCTTTGTAGGGTGGGCGCTAATAATTAGAACGAAAGATGCGAAGCCACGCGACTCGAACATCAAGTAGTGGTTCAAGATAACAGCGGAAAGTCACTCAAAGTAATTAACTTTTGAACACCAATCTGTACAAGATAGTATAAATCTTCGTACATTTGGTACGAAATGTATAACCTGGCGCAAACTTAGGCCCGCAAGATATCGATCCCAAGAACCTTCGCTTAATGGTATTTATTGGCTTAAGCTTAAATGAATACTAGATTGCATTTCTAGGACAATTAAGCACAAAGTATCTTCACGACTGCTCGAAAATATAAAATATTATGTTATAAAAGCCACTATTATGATTATTAATAGATAAACAGAGTTTGGAATGTGGCAAACTTACCGTGGGTAATATCTTATCATTTTAACATACTCGTATTAGGGACAAGTTGACTAAGTTAAATAGCAGGCACTACCGCCTAAATCACCTAGAAGATCTCATGTCCATTCTGGTAAATGGGTCTCATTAGGCCTGCGGCGGCTGGCTTACTGTGAAATGTATAGATTATTGTAATTACTATTAATTCGATGAGTGGGTACCTACCATCCATACAGCTACATGGATGGCCGTCTAGTCTAGTGGTTAGTGCTCGTGGGTCGCGGGTTCGACTTCGACACCTTCGAATGACTTCGGTACATTAGTTTTTTATATCACACGGGTGGCAAACAAGCATGCGGTCCGCCTGATAGTAAGTGGTTACCGACGCCTTACCTTAGTCTCGGATGTCCTATGTATTTACGTATAAATCTATTATATACATGAGTAAATACAATATAATAATGTATATCGTTGCCTTGTTACAAAAGTAAAAGCTTTGCTTTATTTGGGGCTATGTAAGTTTGTGTGACCCAAGCTAGGTAAGGTACATTATATTGAGATATAATTAAAATCTATGGTGCAAATATTACTTATATGTAGTTACAACATAAATGGGTACGATATAATTGAAGCTATACTTCAAGAAAGTTCAGAACATTTGTTTAACCGACTTCAATTTTTGTAGTTTAGAATTAAGATCTCCAGACGTGGAAAACGACTACTAATTTGCGACACTACCGTTAATATGTAAAGTGTAAAGTGTGTGTGATTGTATTCTAAGTATCAACAGCGTGTAGTTTGCACCACCTGTGTTTACAAACGGCGCTATCGCGGCGCGCACTCGCTAATTTGCGCAAACTACTCGGCGGCCGTCGGACAACTTTTCAAGTCTGGACGCGATTACAAAAGTCACTGGATGTTACATTTATCGCCTTACCTATTCGCCTATCCCAGATATATATATATATATATATATATATATATATATATATAAATAATAATAATATAATATATAATAATATATCCTCACGCCTTCCCACAAGGGTCCCCGAAGGGGTAGGCAGAGGTGTATAGGTATATATATATATATGTTACCAAGTATATATAATTCTACTAATATTAAAAATTCGAACGTTTGTGAGGATGTTTGCTAGTCAATCTCGCCACAACGACTGAATGAATTTGGATGGCATTTGTAACCGATATAAATTATTAACTGGATAAACACCTCAAATATGTTGTTAGTGTATAATAAACCATGTTTCATTAACATACCAGAATGTTTAAGCTTTTCCCCCACCTAACAAAATGTTTAAAAACGATGAACTATATTCGAGCATCCGGCACGGAGAGCTTGCTCTAATCTATTTCACGAGCATTAGAGAAACAAAAAGGCTGCTCCAATAAGTGACAAAGGGACCGCGCCAGAGGCACGTACAAACCGTATCAACCGCTACGGTACTTAGCAAAATAAACAATTTGATCAGCAGCGCTCATACAAAAACCGTACGTAGGGATGTTTTTGTTAGCGCGAACCGAGCCCCCGTTGACCGAGGACATGTTAAATCAATTAAGAAGAACACCTACATTTATAGGGCGGGATATAAACATACTTCCTTAAGCCAGTACATTTATGGTAATAGTGAGGCAGCCGTGTAGTTTACAGTGGTCGCATCACACGTACAAGTATGTGAAGTTGTGTGTATATGAGGAATTGACACTTGACATTTGTCATCTTTGAACCCAAATATATCTTCAGTTAAGTGGATGGATCACGGCTCTTATACAAAGTTAATAAATGTCAAACATACCTATATTACTTAAGAAGTAAACAGTTCACGACACATAATTAATTACACGTATGTGTTACATACGTGTAACACATATGTGTTACATACGTGTAACGCATATGTTTGTCGTGTCACATGTCGTGTGACACATATGTGTCATAAGTTTGTCGTAGACAATTTAAAACTAAACTAAGTTTCTGTATTCTCACAAAAGAAAAAAGCAGTCAAAAGAGACAAAGTAACATCGTCATTGCAACAGGGACAAGTTAATAACAATGAGAAAAAGTAGTACGGCGTAGTAGGTATGTGTTGATAATCCCGGCAGACGTTGCGGGACATCCGGAGGACGGTAGCGCGACGGGATCCGATCCGGTTGTCCGGGATAAGATTCCGATCCCGGGAAGATTGTCGGCACTGATTTCCTGGGACAATGGACGTTGGAGATCCCAGCGTTTATCCCCACACGCGGGAAACTGACAGCTTTTGTATGAAAGACACCGCGCCTTACAACAAAGCTTGTCTCAGTGTACGTTTTAAAGAAAGCACTATTTGACTATATTGCTTTGTTTATATTAAAGTCTGTTACTTATTTTTAATCGATCGATCTAATTTGATACTCAGAACTTTTTACTGTTAAAAGTTAAGCTCAAATGTCAAAACTATCGAACCTCGAAAACGAAACGCTCCACTAACAAGATATAAAAACAAACACAATTGATTCATTAGTAATCCGTAGAAATACGCGGCCGACAATATTTATGTCTAAATACAATTGTTTAACGAGTGGATCACGGAGAATGTTGGTTTTCACCAAATGCGCATAAAACAGAGCCGCGCGTCTCGGCTCGCTGTTTCGGCGATAAAAACGCCAGCATCTCACGCGGTTGGCTTCCAAGACGTGTCCCAGTTTATATTCAGCTATATTCCGCTTTTTCTACTATGACAATAAACGTCGCACGATCAATCGAAAAAGTGATACCGACACCGGGCCCCAATTAATTCCAGAAGGGGGTTTATTCTTAAATTGGTCGAAAAAATTTGCCATTTAACCGAACGACGCATGCTTGAAATAAGCGGTTTTCACTGCAATGCACTTTCTTGCATATTCTGTCCATATGGTGCTTGCCATCTCTGTCTGTGGTTTCAGACGGAATATGTGCACGCTCCGTGTTGATATTTGCAAACAATGGCATGTTGGCCGCCGTGTCGCTGTCCACTGGTATCTAAGGTGCCGAAAATATCAAGTCAATTTAAATACGACTACAATGCCAAACACTTAAAAAAACGGACTGATGATGAATTTCATCACCGATTAAATAACACAAGGGTATCAAGGAACATACTTCAAACGATAAATATAATTCCATACACAGAGTAAGATCGGCGAAATATCACTTCTCGTGTAGGTAAGCAAGCCAAATGTGTCCATTCGATTCAGTACTATTGCCGCATACCGATGCTCGTTTATCGATCCGCTCCATTAATAATGGCACTTCGTCTTTTAAGGCTCTAGTCCCGTGTAGGCATTGTCGGTCCTCGTAGCGTTGTACGACGTCGCCCATTGTGGCGTGAACTATAATTTGCAACCGAACCGCACCGAGACGCGAAGGGATCAAGTGACGGTGGTGTAGAGGCGTACAGAGCATTAGGCTTTTACCTTGTAATCCTTTTTACCGTAAGCTGGATTACCTGGCCTACCCGTTCGTTGGAATTAAGCGCCTCCAGATACTCCGACATTGTCTACGTAACTATGTACAAGTACCTACTCGTACAATGCAGACAGTGAGGTTTGTTACGTAGCCATTTCGCATGAGATTATTCGAATAGTAAATAAATAGTTATATACTTGAGTGCTGCTACGTTACGGGATGAAATAGGAATACAAAAATCTTTGGTAAAAATTGCATGAAATGGGTATTGAAAGCTAAAAGATTCAGTAAAAATAGTAATTAGATATTTTTCAAGAGGATTGATTTTGAAGAGGAGAGGATATTTTTAACATAATTAATTGGCTCATTTGCAATGTAGGATTGAAATGTTTACATATTATGGCAAGAACATAAAATTAACAAACAAGATTTGTATGAGGTAGAATTATTAAAACGAAAATGGCTTATAATCTTATTAAAGAAAACTTAAGAACTCCTTTCTAAGCCTTACGACGAGGAAAGTACGATTAAGTATTTACAAAACATTTCAATGAATCTTCACTTAATAACATTAAGGAAAAGTACCAAAAATTTGAGATGGCAAACAACGAATATAAATTACTCGGTAAAACTTAATTAAGGCTTTCGTTGTGAACGTTATTAAGGTAAATAATTGCAACCGCAATGCTGTAACGTTGATTTTTTACGATTGTTTTAATTGAATTATCCTGTTTAATAATTGAAAGCACAATTTCATATTAACTCGAACATTTCCTGTAACATTTATATATGCATGTTTGGATAATTTGTGATCATTAATAAATATATTATGCCATTTACCACCGGTATAGTCTTCATGGGGAGCATGATTTAGTTAATCATTACATTACACGGAAGCTATAGTTCTCAAGAAAAGGTCTCTTGACAGTTGCATGTAATGTGAAAATATTACAATAGTCAATTAAATGGTAAACACTTTATAAATGATTTAATGAAATGATTTAATACAGAAATAACGAAATCATAATTCCCGAAAAAATATAGGTAGGTATGAAAGGTACGTTGGTATGAAATATATACCTGAAATGTTCTCTTCAAATACTGTTCATACAATAAAACGTCATTAAATTGAAAAAAAAACTAATAAGTAATAACTTAGAGTAATACTTGGACTTAGGAGTAATACTTGCTATTTTTAATGACCATTCAATTTACCGTTAATATTCGTCGCGTAAAAACCATATACAGAACTTACATTTATTTGACTATACACGATACAGCCAAACTAAAAACAAAATTTATTGATTGTAGCGTATTGCTACCTACACGTACTCTGTTCTGCAAAGAAAACGAGCCTAGTATCGCAGCAGATTTGGAGATTACCATTATGGAAAATATTAATTTCTGTTGCAGAGAAGGTGATAGAAAACCTATCGGGGCAGGTACGGCGATCTAATCCCGCGCACGATCTGCGTCGCTCATTAACAAGATTTATGAACTGGACGGGGACGACCCGACGACGTCGTGCGCCTCGATGCCTTATTTACGACCACCAGATTGGCGAGATACAACCTTCACCGTGGTGCCTTATGGGGGCTCACTTCAACTCTTTTAATTAAGAAAGTCGCAGTAAAATAATAAAGTCCCAAATTATAGGTCACACACATGCGCACACTTCATCCCTAAGGTGAAAAGTTAAAACACAACACCCTGCAATGTTAAAATACTGATTATTTCCGTCTAACTCCTAGAAAGTTTATATATTTCAATATCGGCTTTAGGTATAAGAACACAAGATTCACTCGAACGAATTCTTAGCAAGCAATCCTACTTATATTATAAATGCGTAAGTTTGTGAGGATGTTTGTTCCTCCTTCATGCTCAAATTGCCTACTGAACGTAATTAGATGAAATTCGGCAAATATATTGATTATGAGCTGAATGAATACATGTTCTATTAAAAAAATCTACCAATGACATCGTGGAAGAAAACGGGCAACGGAAAGTTAGTGCTCCAAAGTAAAAAAAAATCTTAAAATGAAAAAATATCCAGCAAAACAGTATGTTGACCGTTGGGAGAATAATCTTGAAAGATTTAGTGTTGGACGAGAGAGCTAGTTGTAAGGCTGTATCAGAAGCGAGTTCGTGCCGACGGACCGACGGGCGAGCGTATCTGTTCGACTGTAATCCGATAATAATGAATAGAAAATAGTAGGGGATTCATGCCCTAGTTGAGAGCTGCCCGTAACAGGAACGAGAGGTTTTATAGCAAGTATATTTTGGCCGCGGCGTCACGCTCTGTCCGACCGGGTTTATCGTAACATTAGATGGCACCCTTGGGCACGAGAAATAGCTAGATCTATCTATAAAATAAAACACGTTTTATGTATACCTACGCATTGTTCTCCCTCCAGGATTAATCGTCTCTAAGCCCTAATTTCAGCTCAATATTCACCAGAAATGAATATTTTATGGTTTTAGATTGGAAATGATTAGAAATCTGGAAATCTGGAATTACTTTCGTATTAACTTACGAGGAAAACTGGTGAAAGTTAAACCCTTAAAAAGTAATAAATACCGTAAAATAATTGGACTTCTTTTAGATTTTCTTCAATTTTCTCAATATATAATTAGAATAATCAGAATCTGACTGTAATAATATGTAATAATGTAAATACAAATACAATGCTGAATTTCTCACTTTATTAAAACTATAATATCAGAAGTTGTAACATAAATGTCACCGAAATCAAAGAATATAAATTTCCAAGTTACGACGGACGAAAATGATAGGGTGAAAATGTTTGCTATTTATGCACTCTCGAATTTATTCGCCCGAGTCTGGGCATATTTAATCTTATTCAAACAAGGAACAATGATAGTATGTGATCATGTTCGTAAATAAATATATATATAATTTATCAGTCTAGAGAAGACTGTCGTTCTTTCTGCCTACCGCAAAAGGGATTCTTGCGTGATGATACTTCACATGTTCCTTTACTCGATAAAATGTCATTAGAAAGTTAACAAATATTTGAGCAGAAACAAACGATTTAAAAAAATCATAGTCAGCTCAACTTGAAGAGTAGCCAAGCCAAGTAAGCCTAGCTTAATCCCCGTGCGATGCATGCTGATCCAAGCTAGCAGACTTGCAACTAAAGCGATGTGGAAAACGTCCAGTTTCGTGCAATTTTAATATCAAACGAAGTGCTTGAACGATACAAACTTTGCACTCAGATCACGTATCTATGTTTGAAATTCGAAAACGTAAATTCAGCGTCTGAATGTAAAAATTGTGGGATATGTGGGAGGGACTACTCGCGGATGTGTCACAGCGGGCGCTTTCACCAAGCACGTCGCTGCTCGCTGACACCTATCCACCGATTTACACAAAATTGACGTCGACAGTTGAAATAACTTTGTTACTAGATTTTTTTATATAAATATTAATACCTTTATAAATTAGATTACCATGATTATTGGCTTTCGAATATGTATCGTCATCAAACTAACGTAATGACAAATTTCCTATCTAGCATCTAGGCACCTTGAGTTTGTTTAGTTGCGAGCGGTTACCGGTACCTATGGACGCCTATGCCTTGCTATAGATAACATCAGTGGTATCACCTTTTTTTAAGAACCCAATGCTGGACTTCCACAACCTGAGCGCTGGTGGTAGGAAACTCTTTTGAAACTGCGAAGTACGTGAGCAGTTTAGTTGCAAGGTATGGGGATGAATTCCCCAGTAGAAGGTAGAAAGGTCATACAGATAAATAATTCATAAATTGTATTCCATTTTAAGCCTCTGAGAAATGCCGGAGATCTTGCTCGTAGAGGACCTTGTATCTATCGCTAAGGATAAGGGCTAAACAGATAGTGGAACACAGCATCCCGTCGGCGGCATTTATAAAAACGTGAGACGTCAAAGGAGGGGACAAAGAAAAGAATCACTGGATGTGGGGGTCAGTGTATCTTATACCGCAATAATCTGTGAAATAGTATAACCACCTCAGTGAGGCGGCTACAATTTTACACGGGATATCTCACAGCCTCATTTGATTCTAATATAAGCACATAACACTAGTTGAAACTAAAATGTCATAATGTATCTCCTTAACATGGAAATAATACGTTTAATTTATTTGATACTACTATATGGACCACTGATTTTCATCGCGAACTCTCTGGTAGAACAGTACGTAAAATGTAAAAATCATAGAGTACAGTATAGCGATCTAAGTGACAAAAGTATGACGATTTAATTTCAATGGACATGATGAGTAGTGTAGTCACCATCGACTTGTGAAAATTCGGCATCGAAGACATGTACTAAGATGCGTCATTAAAACACACGGAAATCAATTTTACGCAGCTTATTTGTTTTTTATAATGCGAAATAACCCATATCGGGTCTAAGACGAATCGATTCTCTATATTAGGATTCCGTCAGAAAACAAACCGGGACCGTTCCGGCGCTTCTTTTGTTCCATTGTGACCCGCCTTTTGTTCTACCGTCGCGGATAAATTATATTCTACGATCCTCCTAGCTTCTATCTCGTTCCATTTCTTCCGTATTAGTTCCAGCCGATGCGCAACAATTACGGCCTTTATATCCGGATGACGCGAAAATCATCCTGCCTTGTCATACAATTTTACGCCCAAGTTTCCCATTTCAGAGTTAAATTAGAAATCCCGAAATCAAATTGAAATGTTCAATCATGGAACATGCCGCCAAAGATCCTAACAAAACAAATGTGCCTGTCCGATAGGTCACCTCTGACCAATAAATCTAATATTTTATAAAAAAAAAACATTTTTATGCATATACAACAAAACCTATTTATATATTATTTATCAGTATATACTGATAAATAGATATAATAAATTATAATATTTTGAAATGGTATTTGAAAGTAATTCTGCATCAAGAATACACATTCAAAAATACTTTTATTGCATAAAAAATACCTACATAAATTAATTTGAGTGATTCGAGGATAAATAATGTGTGATTCAGGTCTTTATTGAGAGAAAGTACATTGTGTTACGAGATACAAACAAAGTAACCCATCCAACTAACTTGCCTGAGTTAAATTCGTACGGGCACTTACTTTTAAATTGCTTTCATTTGATTGAGTCATCAGAACACAGTTTATGCAAAGATAAAAAACAATAAACACTAGCATTTATATTGTGAGTAATTATTTAGAATTTATTGTAAACCGAAATTATTAATACATATATACGCCTTCCCACAAGGGCCCCCGAAGAGGTAGGCAGAGGTGTATAGGTAGTATCCACACACCCGCTTTCCGCCAGAGATATATTTTAAGTGCCAACGTGGCAGACGGCGAGTCCATCGCCGTTATTCAAGAACGACTATGCATACGCCTTTGAATTGCTTCTCAGATGTAAGCAGGTTTCCTCTCAATGTTTTCCTTCACCGTAAAGCTTGTGGTGTGATTAATCACTATACTTAAGTTCAGAAAAACTCATTGGTACAGTCGGGATTCGAACTTGTGATCTTTGTGTTGCGGGCAACTACTCCAACCATTCAACCACCAAGGCTTTCTGTTAATACACAATATATATCTTCTTCTATATGTATCTTCACGCCGCCCGCAAGAGTCCACAAAGGGGTAGGTAGGCAGAAGTGTAACAGCACACTATTTACACCGGACAGCATATATATATATAGGGTTTAACGTGACAAATGTTATCTTAATACCAGTACGACACGATATTTTTCTTCTCAAACTATGAAGCAACCTGCATAGAATAAATAAAGATATACGTAAATCTCGTGGTGTAATTAATCACTGTATTTAAGTTTATTTTACAAAACTATTTGGTACAGACGAGACATTGCCATTAATGTTATAATATGCATGTGTTGCCCCACGCTTTAAATATTTTTAAGCTAAGCTAAACCTTAAATGTAGAACAGGCGTATTTATAATACGTAATACTTATCCAAGAACAGTAAACATGAAAGCAATCATTATATTTTTACTTGAAGCTAAGTTAATTACCATTCCTTATCAATAGTAGACGCGGGCGCGTGGTGAATAAAACTTAAAATTTATTCCACAAAATTTCTCCATAGATTAACTTTAATGCCACCAAAGGTTACAAAAATAGATTTATCAAACTACTGAAGGTTGATAGTTGAGCTCGTTAGCGCCTATTATATCACAAAGTGTGGGAATCATTACCAATTCAATTTTATGACAAAATAGTTGTCTAAAGCCGCGGTAATTAGTACGATAAGCGGCGCTGGTCGTGACACGATCAATCGATGCCACTTTGTACCGATAACGCGGCTTGTCCTCGCCGCCGTCCACGGTTGATTGATAGAATCAACCACTTACACACAACTACGAGTGAATTAAGACACTCGAAGCGCTAATGGAAAATGTGATCCATCAAGCGACCCGAAATTAAGACGCAATCAAACGGCCCACATCTCTATCTAAACGACGACATGGGTTTTTTTGTGGAAACAATTAGTGAAGTAACCCTTCACTTGACAGGTATAAAATGTGCTTCGGCGATGACAATGGAGGGGAAAGTTAGTCTGTAGGGCGAATGCCTCTGTAACCGTCACTCGTTTGATAATTAAGCGCTGGAGTCGTTGGGGCACAGGCGACACCTCGGGGCGTCGACAATGATTGTTGAGTTTGAGTACCCTACAGCGACACTGGCTTCCGAGCACAGCTCTAAGGGCGTGTTCCATTTTATAAGATTCAAATACTATTAAAATCTAAATTGTTGGAATTAAAGTCATATCAAAATACATTTAGGGCTAGCAACCCGCGAGCGGCATCATCGCGTTCTGGTGGTATGAAAAAAAATTCAAAACACACACTACATTTTACATCCATGCATACATCCATATCATCGATCCGATCCTAAGACGGTGGAAACAGAGAGAGTAGAGCGCGACTTCTCTCTTTACTTGCAGACTGTTTACTTCAGCCACATTCATCACTAGAAGTATTTACAAAACCAAGAACAAGACCTACAAAATCATGAAACTTAATAAACAAAACATTTGCCTTTTAGTTAATAAAAATGTAATTGGATGATACCAATAAGTATTTTTATTGTGCCATATCTGTAAGCTCGTAACTTGTACCAGGGCCCATCTGTTGCGCTATCCAGGTGAGAACGACTTCCATTTGCGAGAAAAACAAATTGCCACTCTCATTACGTCATTCGGAAAAGTTCTCCGCGATTTCACGCCCCATTCGATTTTGATGGTGTTATTAGCATATCGGCAGGAGTGAACCATAATGTTATACTGAATCTTTCTTTCTTTCTCAGTAAAAAATATGAAAATTGATAATAAATGGAATTATATGACAATAAGTAACATATTTATGATAATGTAATACGCCGCGCGGTGTCTCCAGTGGTTAAGTGGCAATAGGTGGGATTCCACAATAAGAGTTATTTGTGGGAGGATAGGTATTTCTACTATGTGATAATCGGGGCAAATCTATCTCACTGACATGTTTAATCCATTGGAACAATATTGTTCCTGAAATACCTAATACATTGACTATTTCATCAGAATTACTAATAGGAAGGCGTGAAGACCTGTTTATGCAAACGTGATATAAAATCTTGGGTTCTTGGGTGCATAACGATGCCTACCGCTTTTGGGGTTCCACTATGTGAAGGCTGGGGCATAAACTTTAGAAGCTTGTATACGCGACTTTTGGTTTAACCCTAGGCACACTGCATTACAAATATTTTTAATCACTACACAACGCACGCGTCCATGACGTAGCTACATTTACCATCGAGCCAAAAGCGTTCTTTTTTGCACCTTTTAGTATCTCAACACTATAAAGTACAAGGTTATATTACAGCTCCGCTTTAATTTACTAAAGATATTTTGAGTTCTTTCCCCAAACGAGCGTTATCAGACTCAATTTATTACCAAGACAAAATACAAGCATTGTGCCTTTAATCGAGTCCACATAATATATACTTGCTCAAAAGCAATATCCTGTTAAGGTCGTTTGATGTTGAAGACAATCATGGTCATATTTGTACGGTTAAAATTCACAGAGGCGGAGAATTAGGGCTGCTGTCTATCAAAGCGGAGATTGAGAACAGAAGCGAATACTTTTTGTACGATAATGGTTTTCATTTAAACATAGTAGCTACAGAGTTAAGTAGTGCCGCTGTTATGTGTTGTTATGTTAGTGTCTGACATTATACAACATATTTTGTGCAATGACAAAAAACATTTATAATAATCTATGTATATCCTCATGCCTGCCCACAAGGGTCCCCGAAGGGGTAGGCAGAGGTATATAGGTAATACCCACACACCCACTTTCCGCCAGAGGTATATTAGGTGCCAACGTGACAGATGGCGAGTCCATCGCCGTTACTCCAGCACGACTATACATACGCCTTTGAATTTCTTCTCAGGCGTATGCAGGTTTCATCTCGATGTTTTCCTTCACCGTTCAGCTCGTGGTGTGACTAATCACTGTACTTAAGTTCAGAAAAACTCAGGCAACTGCTCGAACCACTCGGCCACCACGGCTCTTTAATATAATAATCTAAAAATTGTGTATATTTTATATGGCATAGTAGCATGCACTACATATAGTCATCTATTATGTCCACATACATATAATTTATCCATTTATATATTCTTCAGATATAAACAAATTCTACATGTTCATTCTGTTCGTTGCACTTTTGGCAAGGCAGTTATTGTTATCATGATAGAGTCGGTGGCTCCTTTCACATAACGCCGCTATTTCTCTTTGGTTGCTGCTGCATTGCCTTATGTAATTCCTTTTATCACTGGCAGTAAAAATATGATTAGATTGAACCCATATCCTGCCGACGTGATAGCAAGAAAACGTCTTATTTTGGTTACTTAAGCGACATCTCCCGTCTGCTTTAATGGAAACGAGCCTTTATCCAGGCGTAGTGACAGGAAGTCGGCACGGAGTCATTTCACACTCGGTCGACTTTCAATTTGCCGCGGACTCTGCGTCTGTTTATCGACGGACCGCGGACTTCTGGCTATATTGAGGCCAACCAGGATTACGCTACACTGCCCCAAAAATGAATCTTCTTACTTAATTCAACGTATGCCTCTATGGTTACTGTGAATTAAATAATACAAATGATACATTTAAGTGAGTTATTCAACGTATGCGCCTATAGCTGCTGCGAATTAGTCATTGCGTTTATTTTTATGTTTTTCATAAATTATTATGTGAATTAAAACAAAATACTATTGTGAGTCCTTATTTCTTATTGGTGAACTTGACCAAACTCAACCAATTTGTAGCTTGATGCACATTTAAAGCCGTTATGCCTAAACAATATATAAATAAGTGACTTTAACAAAAGTAAATAAATGGTTTTATGTTTTGATGAGATGAGATCTATTTGAAAATACATAGTTCTTTCTTTACCTATAAAAAAATCCAAGCAATAAACATACAGCTGATTACGATAATTTACTTTGCTCAAATAAAAAATACCTGCCACCACTCGAATGCTCATTATAGTCCAATTATAACAACGAGTTGGACCTTAAGCAAATTGCAGTTGTAAAAAATAAATTTGGATAAGGAGCGTGTAATATAAATAAAAATAATAAGTAAGAAACACTGGCGAGGGCGTACCGAGGTGCATAATATTTGACAAGCAGTAAATATTAAATTGAACGAAAGGATTACGGCCGCAGCAAAAAACGAAACGCCGGGATACCATCGTCATAACAGCGCGGAGCCGTCGCAACGAAACGACGAATCATCGTAGCACTGTTAAACTTACAACGTAAGGACGTGTTATTATAATGTTATAACAATAGAACATTTTTCTCGCATTGTATAAAATACGATAAAAAATAAGATACTGCATAGATATCGCGCCTTGAATTCAACGAGCCGGCGTACTGACAGGTTTAATTAAATTCGCCGACGGCGTGCTGGTTTAATTTGTTTTAAAACAAATCTAATCAATAAGCATTCAGAACGTCAAGCTGGCAAACGCGTCGAGCATTCAAATATTAGTTCTCGAGCTGAGTCTGGAGAAATTATCATGATGATAAATAAGATACACGGCCGCCGGGACAAGAGAGCCAATCACCATACATCACCGGGAAACAACCGAATAAAACGCGATGAAACAAAAAGTTATTTGTTTTTTATGTCATGCACTGTGCCAAAGGAAAACGAATTGTAGCAAGGGAGAGATTGTATCGTGCTAGGCGCCTTCAAAGACGTGAAAACTAATTAAGATCGGACGCTTTTCTAAGGCGATAACTTGCAATGGACAGACGGCCGGACGTGTTTGTGTATTGGCAATCAAAACAATTAACTTTTTGCTATGATCACAACCTCTCTCTAAACAAAACTGATATGAGTTATTTTTTATTCGTTCAACGACCTCCTCGTGGGATTTGTGATATAGTATTTTAGTAGGAAATTATGAGCAAAGCAGCGCCGAAATCGCTACAACTACACAAAATATTAAAACAAATAACACACAAATCTGAAAATACGTTGGATCCAAGTTAAAACAACGGGAGAAAATTACAAAAGTTTCAAACAAAAATAAAAATAAAATCTCTAACTAAACGCCGGGCCGCGATCGAAGCGTAAAATAAATAAAATGGAAGCGCCTCGAAAACGAGAAAAAAGTACAAAAATTGTGGCGTTAATTTCCCAGCGAGATTTCCCAGCAGTCTCCGTGTACAGGGAAGGCGCGTGCGCCGGACACGTGAATTAAAAGCTTTAACAATGGCACCGCAACTCGCTCCTTAATGAACCCAACCACCCACGTATCTACCGCTCTACAATACGCCATCAAATTACATACGCTCCCCAATCGTCAAAACGGGAGTAGGTTTGTGGAAATATTTAAATCCTATTAAGCGCGTTCACAAACGCTCAAATTAAAAATGTATGTCTAATCTCAGATAGGACGTGGAAACGGGGCTCAAATGCATCATACCGTTTCCCAATTCACTGGATATGGGAAAGGACGGTTAGCGTCCACACGATACACTGAAGTGAAAACAAACGTCCAGAGCCCATTTGAGGAATTGAAAAAGTGTAGCTTTTTATTATAAAGCGTTGGATACTATACATTTGCATTGGCACATTATTATAAAAAATCTAACTTTTTGATCTATCGGCGACCTTTAATCGTTAACTACGATAATCCTTTATTTGTGGAAACCTGTCCATAGAATATGCAATTTGTCGGTTTTATATTCCGTATAATAGCTGCATAATTACTTTAGTAAATAACGAGCATAGTCCCCATTCCGTAAAAGAGCAAAATTTCCTACGCGCGAGAGAAAAAGCGTTATTGAAAAAGAGGCAAGCTGATATATAAATAAAATACGGGTTCAGCTATCGGCGGGTTGTTATCGCATGCCTCGATCGTGGCTATTATTGCAAAGTATCGGTTATTCGCGCGGCCGTGGGCACACTTTGCTCTGCACCGCGCCGACGCGCTGCTGCCTCGTTATAATAATGTGAACTTCGAGAATAACGACGTCTACGGAGAAGCGAGAAGCGAATATTATACATTTCATTATAATTCTTCAATAAACATTAACTACGAAATGTACTATCTGTATTGGTCGATGCTAAGTAAACATAAACATAAAATAATTAATATAAACTAAACATGTAGAAAAGTTAGAAGGGGTATTTTGCATAGTTTTTGGAACACCATTATAAAAAAAATATTCAGTCCACTTGTAGTTTTTCTTTGTTCCTGGCCAGAAAGAATTTCTTATACATACATAATAATTGCGAGTTGTCTCGCGGCGTCACGACGCTGATGCATAATGACAAAGTGCGGGGTGACGTGAAAATTGCTCCACGGGAAGCTGCTGAAGAGACGCCGCTGACAACGACTCCTTCTCACATGGGCTTACAATTATGATTGTCATTATTAACGAATGAATGATTTGCACGTATAATGTTTGTGTTTATCCACTTATTTATGCCCAGTGTACACAAGTATTTCAGTGTGTACAACTATACGATTTTCTTATCAGTTTACTGGATCATGTTTCACGCGATCAACAGTTGAATTGAAGACACATGGCAGAGAGAGAGAGAGAGAAATAGATAGAGAAAGGGATTTCTCTATACATCTCTTTATTCTCTCTAAATTCAAAGCTCAATAATCTTCATAAGAACGCAAGAAATTCCTTCACATTTGGGAATATATTTCTTGTATTAGTATTCTCAACCCAAAATGAAAAACAACGAAATTCGAACTATAAACTAACTTCTAAGCTGCACATCGCAATAGATCGCAACAAAGAGGTAAGGTAAAGATAACGAACGCATAGACTTTAACGATGTCTCGATTGATTGACAAGAACAGTGTAGGAGCCTTCACGCCTGCCTGTGTGAAAAACGAGTCCGCGCGCCTTTTATAGATCTTAACCACACTAGGGCTTAAGGAACCGTTAAGTCATTGAACAGCGATATAAAATTCCGATATAACTGTCATTACTAGGTAGATAATCTATGGCATTCTACAACTTTCAAACGCACTATCGAAGTACTGAAACATTAATGAAATGATCGGAAGTCCTCACTAATCACTAACTAGTAACCAGTCCCGGACACAATCCTGATAAGAATATAAACAACCTTTCTAGAATAAATATGAGTAAACCCTACCGAAATTAATTCAATAGGTTTTTGATTTATCACATTCAGACATACTTGGAAGACAGTGTTAGATGCATGCAAATTACGTCATGTCGCTTACTGAAGATCTTTTTTTTATTTAAGAGGCACGTCTTAAAAAATAAAGAAGAGAATAATCTGAGGTGTCATATTGGAATTTTAAATAAATATACCTTACAGAAGGATAATCCATTTCAAGTCAGCTTACTGAAGAGCTTATATTAATAAACTTTAAAATTCTTACGCAGACTTGTAGTGTTTCCAATTACACTAAGTGGTCGCTTATTACTTTTCTACTCAGCATCTTAATGCGCAATGACATCCACTTTTACTTATCTCGAGAAATCGTGCCGGTGTGAGTCTAGACAGGTAAGTGACGTTTACTCCTGTAATTGTTCGCCCGGTGCGTAGCATGCAGAGGATAGCGCGACTAATTTACGATGTGCTAATTATCACTACATTCAACAGCGGCCACGTTACATTTACATACAGTCGTCATATTAAAGTTTAACTTGAGTAGATATACAAAGTGAAAGACAAAGGAGATAGCTAAATCCGATAACAAACTTTCCCTCGCACGCAAGAATTCCTTCCTTCAGAACACGAATCCTTAAAATGCTCAGACGTAATTTGATTTCGTTTACAACGAGCTTCGTCTGACTAATTTTCACGAAAGTAAAATTTGCTCACAAAGGCTGCATTACAATAAGCAAATAAAATTTGTATGTGTCAAGACATTCGAATAGGTGTAACGAGATCCCTTCGGAAAGCACTCAGGGATTCGTTCAAACGCAATCAGCGCTCTTACTGAGAATGCAGAATAAACCGACGGTATCTCTACAATTCGACTTGTGAGATCGTAAGATTCTGGAATTAACGCTTGTGTATGATAATTGGCTACGAAACTTGCTAAGTATTGTAATTGGTAACAGCAATAAAACACGAAGGACCGCTGGACAAACCGTTAACAAGTTGAAATGGGAAAAATGCTATCTATTAAAAGCATCTAAAGATACTTGGGTAGGTAAGTGATTAATAAATAGTAATAAAGACTAGTTGAGATCTAGTTAAATGCCATAGTGGGTTTTTATGAGGAAAAAACAACGAAATAACTAAGCCTTTGAAGTACTTACCTCATTTAACTATAATTGTTGGTGCGTTTTATTTTTTACACTTGAGCTTACACTTTAGGTTTATCTATATGTATTTGCATTTCTAGAACAGAGGTAGAAACCCATGCTAGTCAAGTAATTTGCAGGTTCAAAAAAGTGTATAGTCACACCACAAGCTTTATCCCGAAGGAATATACATAATAAGATATTCAAAGTTGTATATCATGTAAAAGAAGTAAGGCCTTGACGGCGACAGGGCCGTCATCTGTCACGCTAGCAACTAAATCCTACAAGAGTCGCCGAAAGGGTAGGCAGATGTGTGTAGATAGTATATTATCCCATACCCAATTTGCGCCGAAAATACATTTTAGTTGCTAACGAGGTAGATCGCGGTAAGCACGACTATATACATACGACTTTTAATTTCTACTCGAACGTATGCGGAGTTCCTTTGATATTGTCCCTCACCTTATTTGCAGTCTCTAAAAATTTTAGGCATTAAAATGTCGATAAAGCCTGGGGGAAGGGGAGTGGGCGTAGATCTCTTTACACTAAATTACATATTATCAAAACTTTGACAAATAAGTCATTATAACTGTTACCGATCGTATCATGTTCGTGAATGCGAGAGTAATTACGAAGCCAAGCGTTAATATACACTCATACATATTATAATTTAAATGATCTATGACAAAAAATTGGTAAATATTTTACTTCGGCCACATTTATGGGCAATAAATAATACAATTCAATAGTTTCGAATCACGGCGCGGCGCAGTAAATTACTAAATAACTTTTGGAATTGTGACGTAATAGCGGCAAGAGTTTCTTAAACTATCGTTATAAAGTAGAAATAGAAACTTATCGTTTGGCATTCATCTATGGCTATTTTCATTGCATAGAGCAGTGGTGGCCGAGTGATTCTAACTAAAAAACAGTGAATAACACATAACACCTTTACGGTAAACGAAAATAACGTAATGAAATCTGCATATACTTGAGAAGAAAGCTTGAACTCGTTGTTTGGATTTACGCTGAGGGCATTTATATTTTTTGTGGTGAACACGAGTATTTCTACCTTGGTCTTAGATGTTATATGTATTTAATTATAATATCGTTGTCTAGTTACCATATGATAGTGTGCAAGCTTTCCTTAATTTGGGACTGTGTCAATTTGTGTGGAACTCTCTCACCGTATGTATTATTTTATATACTCACCCTCACCTGATGTATTAAATTACAGATTGGAATACTATGTATATTCGAAGCCTTGCAAACTGAATATAAGAATGAACTGAACTGCATTATGGTAAATAATTGCTATGTGACTAGTAGGAAACAGGTACTAAATAGCAATACTATAAGTGAATACAATAGCTCTTGGAGCCTGAAACGTACTTAATCGGAAAGATATTCCCTAATAGGATTTCATCAAAGATGGAGCTGCTTTACGCAAGGTTAGGTTCACATCCCTGTGAAGACTTATTTGGCGTGTACCCCTTGGTTCGAATATTGGTTCAATTTCATAGTTTATTTATACAGGAAGCCGACTTATGTATCAATACGACAAATAATTAGTTTGCAATATTTACCGAACAACTAATTAATTGCACACTAACGTGGCCGTAGTTTGCAGCATTGTATTTTTATTAAAACGAAGTCTAGGAATCCGGTCCACAAAAGATTAGTCTAGAAAATAAATTGTATAAATATCTATTTAAACTATTTTATTTATAAAAAAAAATTTATTACTTTATATATCAGAGAAAAAACTGAGGGTCTATATGTCTACCTACAGATAACTGTCAAGTCTAGTGGTCAGTGATATTGACTGCGAAACTTGAGGTTCAATTCCCACTGAGGGCAGATATTTGTATGATGAAGACGAGAGAGTATTTTTTTAGCCCTGGGTGTATATATGTATAGGTATACCTATATAGGTGGGTTAATCGTTTTCGTTGTACCCATAGTACAAACATATATGTATGTATTGTACAATATGTATACGGTGATCCTGATGGTCAAGTTAATATTGATATCTATTATAAGGTATGAACTATATATGGAGGAACTAAATACAACGAAACTGACGTAAATTTATCAGAGGATAATGAAAAACACTCACGTTACATATGATATATTACAATATTAAATATTATCAACGTACTTTTAATAAAGAAACCAACAATAAATATTTTTATCACCGGCCATTGACGAGTATGACGACATAAACATATTTTGTCACAGAAATAGTCCCATTATTAAAACGTATAAAATGAAAAACAAGCTACAGAACAAATAAAACTTATAAAACAAACACATAATTTATGTAAACGACACAAAATATTCAACATTATAGAAAGAAATGAAAGTTATAGCTTTCGTTAAGGGCTAAAACTTTTGTTTGCAACAAGAAACTTGGTGCCTATAAAAACTTGGAAGGTTGTATAAGGCGCTATTGAGGACGCCAGCTGCAATAAAGATAATGACAGTGGTATTTATAAAGGCAACTCCTATTTATATGCTTATTAACTATACAAAAGAGATGTGAACACGGAATCTGGTCTAATGAAAAGAGAAAATGTAGCGCTTGTGTGTTAATAAAAGCTGTGTGTTGTATAAATATTTGTCTTGATCTCGATTCGGTGCACTACTAGCTGTCCTATCATAAAACTATGGTACAGATTCCGCCCCTTAATTGCGAGCGTACTTACTAATTGTATATTTTTACCACAAAGGCTAACAACCATGTGGTCCGCCGAATGATAAACGGTTAACATTGTCAATAAATGCTTGCACACCCCACTCAATTCCTCTTTGCTAATCCCTCATAATGTCTTCACTCCCATCTCGAAGACACATAACGAGAGCAATATTTTGCAACCTTTGTTTTCTTCTTCAAGATTGTTTACGCTCGCTTTAATGTCTTCTTTCTATCAAAACCTTTTTTCTCTGTCGACTTAAAAAAGTACTGTGTCACTATTGTATGTATACTCACGTATACATACAATAAGCTCTGGAAGATGTTCACTGCAGTTATCACCTTTTAATATTACGACAACAACTTAGGACATGTATGCCTCAATGGTAATGGTGCAGAGTGGGTGGAAGGCAGAGCGCGAATTGGATCGCCTGCGGGTGACCCCTCCGTTAAAGCCTCGAAGTGCGTTTCAATTGCATTCGCGATACGATAATTTAATTGGATACTTGACATTTAATCAACACACTGATTAAATTAATTAAACCGATGCACTTTTAAGGAATATCATCGACGCTTTGGCGGCGAATGCTCGCCGTCCGATACGTATTTTATCAGAGAAGTGTGTGCTATGTATAGATGTTTTTGTTTAGATTGTGAAATATAATTCCTTGTTCAATACAGTCCATCTGTGTGCTTAGAGCGATAAATTATGTAATATACGCCCGTAAAATACGAATCCCGACTGTACCAATGAGTTTTTCTGAACAAGTAACTAACACTAAGTACAGTGAGTAGTCACACCACGAGCTTTACGGTGAAGGAAAACATCGAGAGGAAACCTGCATACGTCTGAGAAGAAATTCAAAGACGTATGTATAGTCGTGCTTGAGTAACGGCGATGGACTCACCATCTGTCACGTTGGCACCTAATATACCTCTGGCGGAAAGTGGGTGCGTGGGTATTACCCATACACCTCTGCCTACCCCTTCGGGGACCCTTGTGGGAAGGCGTGAGGATATTATTATTATTTTATTATAAAAGTAAAGGAACCGATATTCCTAGTACAGCAAGAGTAGCTGCACAAAAAGATTTTTTAATTTTAATACATTCTTTTCACTACACACATACATTTACACAGATAAATGAATTTAGAGAAATGTATGAAAATATGCCTGCAAGGTAAACAACGCGCGAGCGATACCCTTGGTGGTGCAAGACATAGGCGGCGGACCACGTGCTTGCTGAATAGCTCAGTGGTATAAAAAGGCACAATTATGATGAATAATACTCCTATATCAATATCAAATAAAGTGATTTGGCAGTAACAGTAGACCCTCTGATGTAACGGGTGACGTAATTCGCAGATACAATTGATATTTTATTAAAGTTAGAAGCGGACGTATTACTTTAATGATAGTTGAGGTAAATGAGCCCCGTTCGTAATCATAACGGTAACACAAATGTCGCGTAAAAAATCAATGTACACCGGCTATGCTATTATATGTGTTGGTGTCACTACAATTACGCGTTACGTTATTTACACTCACATACAGTGAGTTCACCGTAATTTGATCAGCGTGTACATAATAACCCCTAATAATCTAAAATTGGCCACCGCAAAAAACCGTGAGAGCGAATAACGTTCACTTTCTAAAACTATTGCACTGCGGTGTGACCGATTATCTCTTTGTTTTCTTTCTTTTATATAATTTATTGTCTTGAAATTTTCGCCTGAACGTAAACAATGATCGAATTACCCACCAACCCAATCTGCTGTGCAGTTTCTAAACGTAAAACCTACTTATTTTTTATCGGAAACTTATTTCACGGTAGAATGGTCTTAGCTACCATAAGAAGGTAGACCAAATATCTAGATACTTATCGTATTATCTCATTCATTGCTTATGATCTGTGGTATATAATCCCTAACGGGCCAAATAGCGAGAACAAAGTGCAAGTTTTACCTAATCTCTTTCGCGCTTATCCATTCAGATCTATAATTCTCTTCATACATGTTCATTGCAAATGTTTCTGAGTGACAAGACAAGAGACAAATGCTTCTCTGATACGCCCCCCTCTTCTTATGAAATTATACACGTGAAATGTATTTCTTAAATATTCTTTTATCAACTATATTTCGTTTAGGTAACCAGTAAGCCTTACACCGGAGGCACACACTGATTTATGCCTTTTAGTACTGTTATTTAGAAATCAACAGATCTTAATACGCAAAGCAGAAGATAATAACTAGAGGAGTTATTTTATAGCCACCGTTACATTGCTTAAATGCAAAATTCACGCTTATAAAACTGTTAGGTGATTGATTATAAGCCGTTATTATTATCAGCAAGTAATTTGAAAGTATGTCAACATTCAAAATCAAACCACAAGCTTTACGGTGAAGGAAATCACGTTTGAGTAGAAATTCAAAGTTGTATGCTTCAGAGATGGCGATAAGCTAGCCATCCGTCAAGATGGCACCTAAATATCTACGGTCAAAAAGAGTGTGCACACAGCTCTGTTTATGACTTCGGGTATCTTTATGTAAAGGTGTGAAGACAAACAATACACAGATCATCATCGTATCACATACATATATCATAACGCCGAGTCCTTCTCTATATTGTGATAGACATTATCGCTTTCATAAATTGTTAATAATATTGTTAATAATAATGTTAATACCTGTGATTAAAGCCTTCGTCAATTAGGCATATGAATTCGTAAAAAAATGAGAATTTTGAAGACCATTTAACATCATTTATTTTCAGTAAAGCTTACGACGAGATCATAAATAATGTCTGAACCGAAACAAAGTGCGGGATTGCACAAAAACTGATACAAAGGCGAAGCATTTCGATAGCTTTTCGTAGAAGACGAGGAAAGAATTCAAATTTAAGAGCGTTTTTGGGTAGAGAAAAATTCTTCAAAATAAAATAGAATAAAGGACAAAGATGACCAATGTGACTTACGAACTGCACGGTATAATATATACTGTACTATACTGTAATAGCAAAAGTTTGGTTGGATTGTGGGAAATATTATTAGGGTAGAAATAGAGGGATTTCACAGATGGTTGATGAAAGAGAATAAAATGCACTGAATAAAATAATACGGGTTCAGATGGATGAGATGAGAGATTGAGAGAGGATTATGCCGATATGTCGAATAAGCAGAAGCATATACACGTTTATCCAGTACAATACAAGACTTCACGACAATTACGAGTTTATCCAAGACCCAACATAATTGACAAATAAGTTTCGATGTCCACAAACTGGAGCATGAAATTTAAATCAACGACAACAAACATTTCCGTAGCCATAATAGAAACGAATGCCTAACTTTAGAACTCCATTAAAGCGACAGCCAAACTTCCCATTCGGGCGCGAGCAGGCGCACTAAACGCAGAAATGTATATTTTATTCATTTCTACAACATGCCGCGCCTTCGCGATTGGTATCCGATAAAACTTCGCTAAGCAAAAATAAGCAACACAAATAAGTGTACCTGTCACTCGGTCTCTGTTCTTGTTTCTAAAATTTGTATAAAATATTCTGTAGCGGTCGCGCCGCGCCAACAATGGTCTCACTTCTAATTCGGTGATACAAAAAAATACCTTTTATTAGCTATATATGTATACATATTTTAAAGCCGATACACTATACCTTTACACCTTCAGTCAAGGGTCCCCGAAGAAGTAACATACTAAGACAGCAACAACGGAATAAGACAGAGGAGTAACAACACCTCTGTCTACTTTTTTGTTTGCTAGAGTTAGAACCTGGAATCCTAATTACGAACGCGAGGACTTATTTTGCTCAACAAATGCTTCAATAATATTCAGTTCTAATCGGTGGAAATCTATTTAAAATAAAGCAAACTCTTTTTTACTTCGACAAATCATCACAATCTGAATTGACGAAGGTTTAATTAAAAATGAAGCCTCATTTCCTGGAATCGACTCTAATTCTAATTCCTTACATTTCAGGAGACCACAATTCTTCGAACGCGCTTCGACAATACGTGTCAGTCATTCCACTAATGTTCCAATTCCGTAAAACAGCCCATCTTATATCCTTTGATGAAAATATTTGACGCTTAGGCGACAGTGCCGTGTTCTCACATATTTTTGCTTTTGTTGTTTGAATCGTGGGAAAATAGGCGATTTAATTGTATGCGCATTTAATTGTAGACGGAGTTTGTATTTTGTTCGTAAAGTAACGTGATGCAGCGTAGTTGGGATGTGCTAATGTTATGTTGAAGGCGGTATGGTATACGTCTATCGTGGGATGTGGTGGCGCAGATGGCGGGCTGTGTTCGCCGTCACAATAGCACAATTAAAATGCCAACAAATCCGGTTGCCAGTCCAATCCAATTACAGTAGACACCGATTCCAAAGAGTAATTGGAACTGATTCTAAACGAGAGTTGGTAGAATACGTGGAAGGGAACACGACAGGAAGGGCTGCTAAGCAATTATTCCCTAACCTGATAGCCACACAGTATACGAATCTTATGTTTATTGGAATTGCCAATTACGCAACAACTTTCTCAGTGTATGATTCACAAATGCAAATATAAAGTCGATATTTGAAATAATTTTAACTACGGGCACCGGCGTCATTTCTTCCGAAGATTGCTTAGCGTTCGACTGTTAGCTTAATGTAATAGAGCATAACATATGCATTAATATTTATACCTCACAAGGGGTAGGCTTCATAATACACATAAACAATGTTAACTGCATGAGAAGTCTCTTGTATTCTATCTTAAATCTTGAGAAAGGCAAAAAAAAAAACAGGGTTTGGTTTTGAAAAACGGATCCCGGGTGTCTACAACAAACTGTAACAACTTAGCATTGTTTTCTTTCAATGGTAAGACCATTGTAGTAATGTTAAGTTGTTTCAGGCACTTTCAGATACATTTATATAGTTTCTTAAGTTTCGGAAAAGGTCGGACGTTACTAACAAAATCTTAAAGTAACAGAATTATGTGTTGACTTCTTTAACGAAATTTCAATGAAAAAAAATGTTTCACACTTATTTTTTATAGAACGGTCTATAAATTTGTATCATTATATAAATTGGACAAATGAAATTGAATAGAAGAAACAATAGCCTATAAAATATGCCAGTTACGCAATTTGCTTTTACAAGTGTGCTATATATACTGAGAATCTGGCTTTTACTAATGAGTGTATATCTATATCGAATATCTGGATGAATATGAAAATTATACTAACCGCTTACCATTGATAAGTATTAAATGTGTGTTTTGTTAAGGCATTCCCATTTAACAAGTTTCTGCCTAACAACCAGACTACAAACTCAACTAATCTAGGAATCTGAACACTGCAAAAGATCGAAACTTTGCTCTGTGAAAACAAAGAGTGCACTTTCTTAATGATCAAGTTTGAAATTCGATTGAGCGGACACGGCCAAGTTTTCTGAATTAAAGACACTGCTGAGTCAAACACTATTTACTAGGCATTATCTTAACATGATATGGTTCTTATCAATATTCAATTACTTTAAATATTTTAAGCATAAAACCGTAATGTCAGAGTTGGAAAATACTCGGACCGGTCCGGTGGACATTAAGCCCAGTTGAATGTTTACCTTATCGAGAGTCCCTTTTCATTTATTTAAATTATAACCGGGTACGTTTGAGTCCTATTTATTAGTGAGGGTCTTATCAGCTGTTTATGGTCGGCTTCGAGGTGAGAACGTTGATAGCTTAATAGGTACCGACAGTCGCGTATCATACAAATATTGAACTCACAGATAATGGCTACTGAGTTGTAAGCGTAGTTTTATTTAATTTTACATTACATTGAAGTAGAGCCGTGGTGACCGTGTGTTTCAAGTAGTTGCCTGCTACACAAAGATCGCAAGTTCGAATCCCGACTGTACCAATGAGTTTTTCTGAGCTTAAGTACAGTGATTAGTCACACTGAGAGCTTTACGGTGAAGGAAAACATCGAGAGGTAACCTGCGATAAAATTCAAAGGCGTATGTATAGTCGTGCTTGAGTAATGGCGATGGTCTCGCCATCTGGCACGTTGGCACCTAAAATATATCCCTGGCGGAAAGTGGGTGAGTGTGTACTGCCTATACACCCCTGCCTACCCCTTCGGGAAACCTTGTGGGAAGGCGTGAGGATATATGTACATATATACATTGAAGTCGTACGCAACTGAGCCGAGGCGACAGAACACGCGCGAATAATAAATCTGACATACCCAATATAGAGAGTACATATTGTCGGATTAAAATGGTATTTTAAAAAATACGAGACATGTGCTGCATTGTAGGCGTAACTTAAAATGTATTTGCGCATTGTTGGCAATTCACGCAGCCAGACTGAGCGTTACATAAATTTCGGACGCAGTGGGCACGCTCCCGAATGCAACGGATAGCAAATAAATCGATGCGCATCTTTTCAGCCTGAGGACGTCGGTAGGCCCCCGGCGGCGCCGCGCAGTAAATTGCACCGAAAAAGAACGAGCCAATATGGCAGCAGCATCGAGCGGTGCTAAGTTACGATCGGGCGCGACACGGCTCACTAAGTGGGCTATCGTGTTTTGAAAAATTCTAAAACCAGGATTGTCGTTTGGGAAAAACACAGGGATTCGACGGACGAGCCTTCTGCCATTAATCAGGCTTAAAGGGGTCACACGAGCGTTTCGGTACAATGCCGTGGCGCCGAGACGTTTGGACGCCGGCGCCGACCGGCCAACTACGCTAACCCGGTTTATATTTTTTGTTGCTCTCTAATACCTACTGTAATTATATATGTACTTACATAACATCCTTTGACCAGGTTTTTAACGCCTAAGCCCCAGTCCAATAAACTTAGTTCATTTAGAGTGATATCAACAGGGATAGCTTAAAGGCGCCCAGAATTTATAGACTCGTAATCCAGATAAAAAGGCGATATTGGAAAAAAATATACGTTCGCCGATTCTAAAGCATTACTGTACACGTCTTTAAAATTCTTCTTAAACGTATGCAGGTTTCCTAGATGTTTCTCACCTAAAGCTTGTGGTATGATGATTCACTGTATTTAAGTTAAGAAAAAGTCATTAGTAGAATCGGCATCTGAGCTTGTAATCTTTGCGTTGCAGGTGACTGCTACAATCACTCGGCCACCACGGCTCCTTGCTATTGCTTATTGATTAAACGCGGGGTAATGACGAGAAAGTACAATTATTAATAGTTCATAATCACGCTTATTACTCACAGACCGTATAGGATACCTATCGCAAGCTAGACTGGCACATCCATTGTTTAACATTAAGCAAGTAGTGATAACATTTTGGAGGATTATTTAGGGGCTGTGTTTTGATAGACATGTAGTATAATAATAGATATTCGTTTTAATGAAGAGTCGCGCGTGTCGTTTAATAGTATCCCCTAATCTATTTTAGATTACTATATTCATAGCCATGTTTTTTTTAATATATACTAAAAGATACTGATTTAATAAAGGAATATATTGAAACGGATGAGTAGAGAGAACTGGCACCCTACTCTCTTGGCTTCCCCCATTAGGGATTCGGCGTAATGATACAAATGTATGTATAAAAGTTGATAAAAAAATATAGATTTTTCTAATATTCTAACATAGTTATTACCCTTCATATGAAGGAGAATAATAGTGTTACACCATCCTTATGAAAAACTATATCCCTTATATTTCGCCCTTGGTAGGGGATCTATGTTAAAGTATTGACTTAAATAATTGGTGTAAATCTCAATAAATATGGTTAATTGGTGCCAATGTCAATCACCAATTAACCATATTTATTGGCTCGTGTAAGGCCTTTCCAGTGGAACTCAACCAGAAGTTAGTTAACCGAGGTTACATACAAAGGAAGCTGCGGTGAACCTGAAAATTAAGTTGGCTTGCTCTATTGCCTTTGAATTAAACCGCGGCAGCGGTAATATTGTTAACAAGCATATCATACATTTATGTTTTCAATGAGTTAGAGGAATTAAATATGTTTTTTTGAACCGTGTTAGCAAAGTGGAATAGAATAGAGATAGTGGAATGGTTGCTTGCGCAATTAAAATAGCATGTTTTTTCCGATTTAAGTTCAGTGATATCGTATATTACACTACGAGCGTTAGTAAAATAATATGTGACTTAGTAAGTACTTATACAAAAACATATTTGCATTGTTCAGCAAAAATAATTCAATGATACATAGGTCAATAAGTGTCAATAGAATTCTCTCCGAGAATATTTATAAAAGAAAAATAGTTGTAGCCTGCTATTGAAGGAAATGAAAATAGTTTTAGGATGCGGGCAATGTAGCTTCCGTTGTTTGCTCAAATGACTGAGTTACGGATGTAAAATGTACCGTACGTACATTTACTCACATACTTGACATAATACAATACCTCATATTGAGATCTTTATATTATAGATTATTTATATTATATTATTATATTATATTATTATCATATTGAGATCCATTAGGTTATCCAAAAAACTTTAAATATCAGTTAAGGCTTTTATAACCTAAATCTAAGTTCATGGATATGAGTCTAATGGTTATAACAGCCGTAAATTTTAACGCATTAGACTTTTTGGTTCGATACGCGATTTAAAAAGAAATGTATTAGATTAGTCACATCATAAGCTTACTTACGGTGCAGAAAAACATCGAGTGGAAACCTGCCTACGTTTGAGAAGATTCATAGGCGTATGTATAGCCTCGTGTTCTTCGCTTCCCAGTCGTACATGAGAAACGGCGATAGACTCGCCATCTGTCACGTTAGCACCTAAAATATATCTCTGTCGTTAAATCCCATCAGGTGGGGCAATATGCACGTTTGTATAAAAATTTAAGTGGTTGTGTGGGTACTATCTACCCGTGGAAAAGCGTGAAGATATTTATTAATCTCTTTATATAACTTTATCCATTAAATATATTTCTTGTGCCCGTATGCTAGTTATTGAACTCCTAGACGATTGAACGATTTTGATGATTTCTTTAGTGCGTTCAAGTGGATTCGAGAAGGATTTCGATCCACAATTGGACCCGATATTTAACGCTCCGATGTTGTTTCCAGGAAATTATAAATTTTCACCCAAGTGAAGCTGGGCGTTACAGCAAGTTATTTATAAATTACTTGAAATGTGGTTTTATTAATTATTACAAAAAACAGTTCATGAACAAATGTACCTACTATCAGCAGGCCCGCATCAGGTCTTGCTAGCAACAACACAGAATAATATACTGTGCTCAACAAATATGTATTTCAAGCAAGAAGATCGAAACGAATATACATAATTCATTGTTCGAACATTAAATAAATCACAAAGCAGCGTAGGTACAGTGTGATTGGCGTGCGGTCGCCACGTCGAAGCTTGTAACTGTAATTTAGAGGTGATTTTTACCCGCCCCCGCTTCCGCGCCTCAAAGCGGCAACAAGAACCCGATGGTGATAATAATATTCAGGACCTTATTTTAAATTGCTCAGACGTGTGGCTGATTTCGACGAAATTGCCGCCTTATAAAACTGGAGCTTAACTGTTGACCTTTACACTAATAAGTGTTATTATTATCGTGCATCTCGTGGTTAGTACTTGGGAAAGTAACGTTACAATCCTATCACATACCTGCGGTGTGACTAAATATGTAATCATGTGTACTTTAGAGCAATTTAAAAGTTGATTGATACCCAAAGGAAAACTGTTTTTGCACATTTCATGTAGTATTTATTGTTTTTTATAACTCTCACATACAAGGGTTTCAAGCCGGTTCGAATGCAGAAGTCAAAATCCCATTATTATACTTAAAGGATTTTGATTTTGAAGGTTTACCTTCAAAATCAAAATCGAAATGTTAGTCCATCAAATAGAGATAGGGTGGGGAAATGATCCTACGAGATTAGAAGAGAGTAACCGCCACCGGCTTTTTACTTTATGCATAAAATGCAAAATATATACACGGTAATATACTAAAATTTTTTTTTTTACAATTTTTGTCTGTCTGTTCCGGCTAATCTCTGAAACGGCGGGACCGATTTTGACGGGCAGATGTAAAAACTTAAGGAGTAACTTAGGCTACTTTTATTATAGAAACTGAACAATATTTTTT
>JACCPG010008592.1:0-53751 GCA_016069955.1 Drepana arcuata | reverse complement strand
AATAATTTGTATATCTTGGAAGCATGTTCACACGAGATGGAAAGTATGAAAAAGATATTGAAAGAAGGATAACTGCCGGAAATAAGGTGAATGGAGCCATGTCGGCGTTGATGGGCAGTAAAAGTCTGAGCAAGAATACTCGAGTTGCTGTCCACAACGCGATATTGGTACCTACCTTATTGTATGGCAGCGAATCCTGGGTATGTCAGAGGAAGTATGAAAATAGCTTGAATGCAGTCGAGATGCGATCTCTCCGAAAAATGTGCGGCGTCACGATATTAGATCGAATCCGCAATGAAGAGATTCGCAAATCAACTGGCGTGAATGAGGGCGTGATTGTAAAGATGAAGAAAGGCATGTTACGTTGGTTTGGACATAGAAAGGATGAGTGAAGAAAGATTGACGAAACAGATATACAAAGCAAAAGTGTGTGCAAGAAGAGGCAGAGGAAGGCCACGTTCCAACTACCTGGATCAAATAGATCGGACTCTGAAGGACGGGAACGTTAGAGTACTCGAAACCGACGAGCATGTATGAAGAGACTGATGAATGTGGACGAAGCGAAAGAGGTATGTAAGTCTAGAGAGAACTAGCGCTCTATACTCTCTGCCTACCCCGTTAGGGACTTGGCGTGATGATATGTATGTATGTATGTATATATTATATTATTATAATAAAATCTATAAAGCAATACATTCTAATAAAGACTGTGAATCATTTCAAACTGATTTAGATAGGCTCTCGAATTATTGTTTAAGCTCTGGTTTGCAATTGAATATAACGAAATGCCAAATAATTTCATTCTCTAGACGGCTAAACAAAATCGTTTATCCGTATTCTTTCAATAATGTGCCGATTGCTCGTGTTTCTGAGATTAGAGATCTGTGTGTAGTGCTCGATGAAAAACTTTTAATGACAAAACACATAAATAATGTCGTTAACAAAGCATACAAAATGCTTGGTTTTATTTTAAGGGCGAGTAAACCTTTTAGAAGTGTGCAAACACTTTTTATTTTATTTAATTCTCTTGTTCGATCGCACCTAGAATATGCCTCAGTCTGCTGGAATCCACAATACAAAATATATATAAATCAAATTGAAAACATACAAAACAAATTCATTAAATATTTAAAATTCCGTTTTAAGCACGTAAATATTCGTAAGTATCTAAATCTTTCATTATCACAAAGAAGAACTTGCCGTGATCAAGTATTTCTCTTTAAAATCCTGAATAATAATATTGATAGTTCCTACTTATTGAAGATTAGTTTTTACTGTCCAAGTCGCAACACACGGAAACAATTCAGAAAATTGTTCCATATCCCTTTATTTTTTCTCTTTCCCTATCCCACGTTCAAGACCAACCACGCTAAGAATTCATTCATCCCTCGAGCTTGCTGTTCTCATAATGTGCACTTCAACAGTGACCTGGACATGTTTGACAGAACCAGTTTGGGTAAATTTAAATATCATATCCTTAAAATATTGTCAGCAGAAATGTACATCTTGCATAATTTAGAAATATTGTTAAACAAACTGTTCTTCTTCTTCTGTTTACTGCTCAGAACAATAACTAAAGCGTAGAAGTAAGGTATTAATAAGAACTGCTGACACGTTGGATGCACTCTTTCGTCATATATATTAAACGCTGTGCTAAAAAGAGGCAAACATAGTTCCGTCACTTTCTTTTTTTGTAAGGTTGTACCAGGGCTATGTACTTCTCAGAATAATAACTAAAGCGTAGAAGTAAGGTATTAATAAGAACTGCTGATACGTTGGATGCACTCTTTCGTCATATATATTAAACGCTGTGCTAAAAAGAGGCAAACATAGTTCCGTCACTTTCTTTTTTTGTAAGGTTGTACCAGGGCTATGTACTTCTCAGAATAATAACTAAAGCGTAGAAGTAAGGTATTAATAAGAACTGCTGATACGTTGGATGCACTCTTCGTCATATATATTAAACGCTGTGCTAAAAAGAGGCAAACATAGTTCCGTCACTTTCTTTTTTTGTAAGGTTGTACCAGGGCTATGTACTTGTAGGTCCCAAAAGTCCCAATATACTACAGACAAATTAAAAAGTAAGACACAGTGTATGATTGCGTCAGGATAAAGTAGCTCTCATATATTGACGTATAATGTTTACATGGCGTCTCATCGCAAGTTGTAGTGACTCTCTGTGTTTAAATATTAGTTTTGAACCTATTTCGAAACTATTAATAGTTTTGATCATTGCGAGTGAAGTGAAAAATGCCCTGTTATGTTCCTGGTTGCAGTTCACACGGTTCCAAGAAAGAAAATGAGCGTGAGATTTTGAAATTCCATCGGTAAGATGTTTTTCATGACAAAAGTTTTTGTGAACGTTTTCCGTAGTGATTAAATGATATTATTAATGTAAGATTCCATTATTTTTGCTATAAATGTGCCCGAAATGTTAAAATACAACCGTTTAAGAAAGTTATTCTGTATGTTTACATTGTGTGATAGTGATGTCCCAACTGCTAGTGTAAAGTATCGATATAATTATGTGGAACTTCCCGCTTAGATTTTATAATAAGCCTTTACCACTGGGAGAAACACTCACACTTACACAAGAAATTAAGACCCGCATTGAAATTGCCCGCGCCTCGTTTACCAAAATGAAAAAGGTTTTGTGCTGCCGGCAAATCAACCTAAGACTTAGAACTCGGATCCTACATTGCTACATCTGGCCTGTGGTTATGTACGGCAGCGAATCGTGGACGATAAAGGAAGTCACCAGGCGGCGCTTAGAAGCGTTTGAGATGTGGTGCTATCGTCGCATGCTCCGTATAAGCTGGACCCAGAAAGTCAGTAACGCGAAGGTGCTTCAGCGTGCTGGTGTGTCCCGAAAATTATTGCACACCGTCAAAAAGCGCAAAATCGAATATCTGGGGCACGTGTTGCGCCATGACAGATACCAGCTGCTTCAACTAATATTGATGGGCAAAATACAGGGAACGCGGCGCTCTGGAAGGCGAAAGAAGTCCTGGTTGCGAAACATCAGGGAGTGGACCGGAATCAGCAGTGCAGAGCAACTATTCCGGATGGCTCAAAACAGAGAGATGTTTTCCGAGCTAACGGCCAACCTCCAGTAATGGAGTGGCACTTTAAGAAGAAGAAGAACCACTGGGAATTTCCGGATATCTTTCCTTAGTAGATGTTTATTGCGTTAGGATATATACCACAATGAAAATTTAAATACTGAATTTTTGACTCAGTGGCTTAGCCTGTTCATATATGTATTGATTTTGACTACAATATATCTCTTATACGCCTTGTACGGTAACTATAGGATAAAAAGTGTTCCTGTACTGTATTCTGCCACAATCCATTCTAATAGCATTATAGGTACGGCTAATCTATATTTGAATTCTACTGGGAACCGATTTATTAATTTGAGTTAATAAAATATACAGAGTATCAGTTACATAATCAATAGATTATACAAAAACAGTAATGCTTTAACTTGCTTTATACTATTGATTTCAGAATTCCTGAGGATGTTGCTTTAAGAAAAAAGTGGCTAGATGCAATCTCAAGAACGAATTTATCTTCTAAAATAAAAGGCAGAAAAGAAAATCGTGCTCTAAACATTTTACCACATCATGTTTCTACAACATACAAAAAGGATTTAAAAAAAAATTGTTAATAACAACTATTTGTCATGCATATTTAAAAATAAGTATTCACCATGTTACAAAAAATGTAGCAAAAGCGAAACCCAAAGAAAAAATCGAACGTTTTTGACAAAAACAATACAACTAATTAAATATATATACAGTGTTTTGAATAACATTATCCCTTGTTTTACCATCCTCTCTCCTTTTAAATATTTATTTTATTCTGTTTTTTTGTATTTGTTGTTATAGCGGCAACAGAAATACATCATCATTTCAACTGTCTTAACTATCACGATTCGTCACAGAAATATAAAGGTAAAATGTTCATATTCAATGTATTATTAAAAAGCACAAAACCACAGACACCCCAACTTATTTTTATTATAAAAGAATTATAGAAAATAGTTAAAAAAAAAACGCAGATTACTTACAATACCTATTAGCCTTTTTTTTTGTTGTTGGATTTCTGGAAACGTTATGTATTTACACACGCTGATTGCAAGAATCCAATGTATGCATGCACGTGTATGAGTAGGTTAGTAGCTAATGTAGATAGCACATTCGCCTCTGATAGAGTTAAGCAAATTTAATTATAGCGTAATATTTTTTAAATTTTGTTAAAATTTGAGAGCCGTGGTGGCCGAGTGGTTCAAGCAGTTGCCTGCGACGCAAAGGTCGCAAGTTCGAATCCCGACTGTACCAATGAGTTTTTCTGAACTTAAGTACAGTGATTAGTCACACCACGAGCTTTACGGTGAAGGAAAACATCGAGAGGAAACCTGCATACGTCTGAGAAGAAATTCAAAGGCGTACGTATAGTCGTGCTTGAGTAACGGCGATGGACTCGCCATCTGTCACGTTGGCACCTAATATACCTCTGGCGGAAAGTGGGTGTATGGGTATTACCTATACACCTCTGCCTACCCCTTCGGGGACCCTTGTGGGAAGGCGTGAGGATATATTTATATATATATAAAATTTGACCCCTATTTTTTATTTGTGGATTCGATTCTGAACAAACTAATTTCAGGTTTTGTGCTTATTCATTAACACGTTGTATATCTGTGCGGTTCATGAGATATAGCCTGGGGACAGACGGACGACCAGAGGAGTCTCGTGAAGCGGGTCCCGTTTCTACCGTTTGGGTAACCTTAAAAATATAAAAGATATCTTCCATAATAGCGGTTGTCAAATTGAGCTATAAAAACAAAGGTGCTATGTACGTAAAACCCTATTGTAAAACAATTATCGATAACAAATATTTTTAGTTCGATATAATGCCACACACTACGCAAAAATGACATATTGCACAATAGATACATTGTATAGCCAACCCGGGTACAACCCTGTGAATTTGGAAGCTATAGTGATATGTCTGACTCTTTTTAGCACAGCGTTTAGTTCATAAGACAAAAGAGTGCATCCAACCTGTCAACAGTTCTTATTAATACCTTACTTCTATTCTTTAGTTATTGTTCTGAGTGTGTGGCATTATATCGAACTAAAAATATTTGTTATCGATAATTGTTTTAAAATATTTGTGTCTGAGGTTTTGTGCTTTTTAATAATACATTGAATATGAACATTTTACCTTTATATTTCTGTGACTAATCGTTATAGTTAAGACAGTTGAAATGATGATGTATTTCTGTTGCCGCTATAACAACAAATACAAAAAAACAGAATAAAATAAATATTTTAAAGGAGAGAGGATGGTAAAACAAGGGATAATGTTATTTAAAACACTGTATATATATTTTTTATTTTTTGTTAGTTGTATTGTTGTTATTTGTTATTTTTGTCAAAAACGTTCGATTTTTTTCTTTGGGTTTCGCTTTCGCTACATTTTTTGTAACATGGTGAATACTTATTAACAATTTTTTTTTAAATCCTTTTTGTATGTTGTAGAAACATGATGTGGTAAAATGTTTAGAGCACGATTTTCTTTTCTGCCTTTTATTTTAGAAGATAAATTCGTTCTTGAGATTGCATCTAGCCACTTTTTTCTTAAAGCAACATCCTCAGGAATTCTGAAATCAATAGTATAAAGCAAGTTAAAGCATTACTGTTTTTGTATAATCTATTGATTATGTAACTGATACTCTGTATATTTTATTAACTCAAATTAATAAATCGGTTCCCAGTAGAATTAAAATATAGATTAGCCGTACCTATAATGCTATTAGAATGGATTGTGGCAGAATACAGTACAGGAACACTTTTTATCCTATAGTTACCGTACAAGGCGTATAAGAGATATATTGTAGTCAAAATCAATACATATATGAACAGGCTAAGCCACTGAGTCAAAAATTCAGTATTTAAATTTTCATTGTGGTATATCCTAACGCAATAAACATCTACTAAGGAAAGATATCCGGAAATTCCCAGTGGTAAAGGCTTATTATAAAATCTAAGCGGGAAGTTCCACATAATTATATCGATACTTTACACTAGCAGTTGGGACATCACTATCACACAATGTAAACATACAGAATAACTTAAACGGTTGTATTTTAACATTTCGGGCACATTTATAGCAAAAATAATAAAATCTTACATTAATAATATCATTTAATCACTACGGAAAACTTTCACAAAAACTTTTGTCATGGAAAACATCTTACCGATGGAATTTCAAAATCTCACGCTCATTTTCTTTCTTGGAAGCGTGTGAACTGCAACCAGGAACATAACAGGGCATTTTTCACTTCACTCGCAATGATCAAAACTATTAATAGTTTCGAAATAGGTTCAAAAATAATATTTAAACACTGAGAGTCACTACAACTTGCGATGAGACGCCATGTAAACATTATACGTCAATATATGAGAGCTACTTTATCCTGACGCAATCATACACTGTGTCTTACTTTTTAATTTGTCTGTAGTATATTGGGACTTTTGGGACCTACAAGTACATAGCCCTGGTACAACCTTACAAAAAAAGTAAGTGACGGAACTATGTTTGCCTCTTTTTAGCACAGCGTTTAATATATATGACGAAAGAGTGCATCCAACGTATCAGCAGTTCTTATTAATACCTTACTTCTACGCTTTAGTTATTATTCTGAACGAATTAACGAAATAAATTGCATGTCTATTTAGTAGATAATACTGCTAATGCCAAGTTATAACTTATTGTTGCAAGTAAAACAAAACACGCCATATTCAACAAAATATAGTAAAATAGAATGACGTATGTATAGTCGTGCTTGAGTAACGGCGATGGACTCGCCATCTGTCACGTTGGCACTTTATATACCTCTGGCGGAAAGTGGGTGTGTGGGTATTACCTATACACCTCTGCCTACCCCTTCGGGGACCCTTGTGGGAAGGCGTGAGGATATATTATTATTTATAGAATGACTTACTTTCACTTCTACAATGTACTTACTATGGCCTCTAGGCGCGGCTACAAACTTAGGTCTTAGACAGGCTATATTAATTTGATTAGGGTGACCACCTCTAGCCTGATTTCCCAATTTTATAGCTTGTCTGAGTATTAAGTGTGACTTCTCCTTTCTATGTACATGGCAGACAAGCTATTCTTAATTATTTTAGATGTAAAAGAGGGGGGTATTGCGTCTTTTTAGCAGCTCCGTCCAACGGAATGTTAATCTTGGTCTTTCTCCTTTTCCCCGTGACTTTGACTTCTAAGGTAAATTCACGAAAAAATATACTAAATATATACATAAAAATATACTGACTGAGTACAGTTCTCAATGTTTATTCTGAGCCTGAGCTTTGCCTTCGCTGATGCCGACACATCGAATCTATTGTTTTCCTTTACAGCACCCTTTTAATGTAAGACTGGTATTCGTGGTATTTATTGAGGTTAAATTTCCTTAATTTTCTTTCTAATATCGTTTTGAAAAAGCTATCAAGAAAGATATTACGTAATAAGTTTATTCACTAGAGAAATAATAATTATAAAAATGACCCGCGAGGTGCGATATTGGTTGCCTGAAAATCGGGAATTCCCCATTAATTTACCCTTATCACTTCAGTTGCCAGCAAAGACTACTAATTGAACACTTGAGTTGCCAGTGCGGAATGTAACGTGCTTTGCTCGGCGCATCTAGAAATCTTACGAGCGTGAATTATTTTAGCGATGTGATTTAAGTACTTAGGTACATCAGTTTGATTGGCGGAGACAATAGTCCAATGATGTATTTATTATCCCAATAACCCAATTCACCGGTTTTAGGTCCATACCTACACCCTCCTAAGTTCAACAGATTACGAGCTCCACTAGTCGGTAATTCAAAAGGCAGTTCCCATGCTAAGAACAGCACAGACACGATAAAGATATAGGTAGATATGTTTACCGTGGTATAGATATGTACATATGTGTTCTTCCTTTATATCTGCCGACACAGTGGCAGCATTTATATATTTCGTCAACTTTAGCACCAAAGGCTATGACTTCCATTGAGTATATAGATACTTAATGATATTGTATAAATTTATCTAACGTTGGAGGATGTTTAGAGGTCAAGCTATAGAGGGCCTAAGTGTTTCTTTTGGCTTTCAAGTTGATGCTCGCCACTGTGAACGTCTCTAACACTACGTGCGCGACGGTCCCCGAAGGCGCACGCAAGTACCGTGACTCTTACGCAAGTGAATACACTTCATTCGTCACAGCTTACCCGCGACCGGTGTTATTTATCAACACAATTTATCACAAGTAAAGCCATAAGACATATTACGAAATTCGTCAATCCTTTTCTGAGACCTTCAGTCTGCTTCAATGCCGACTGAAGTCTTTTCGATTGTGTCACGGTTAAGTTAAACATGCGTTTACAAATTGTTCTGTGATCAGTTTTGTATGGGAACATTTATTGTATTAAAGCAAAATGAATGAAAGAAAAGGTTCTTGTTTTGTATTTGTGCTTTTGTTATCATTTTCGGTGCTAACACTTGGTAAGTATTACAAAATGACACAATAAATATGTAAATTAAGATGAGAAGATAACACATCAAATGAATTCGGACGAAAGACTTAAGAATTAAGTAAAGATTCATTATTAAGGATAACAAATTCGATTAAATATGTGTACTGCAATAGGATGTAAAATTCACCAATAATGGCATAATGTAATAAAATATCTAATGACCAGACAATTGATGTTTTTTTTTACGATTATCTGAGAGTTCGTGCCTACCGGTGCAATAAAACACATACATTACCATATAGTATTTATTTGCGATTGCGAAATCTTAATTGGCGAATTGGCAATTCTGAGTAGTTTCGATAATTGCCCCATAAACCACTTGAAAAGACGCATATGCTAAGGCAGGTTTCAGAGTTCAAGTCATTGCAGTATTGAGTAACAGAAGCATTTTATTTATGTACAGTCTCTCTATTGTCAGTGGGTACTAGATACTCTGCTGGGAGTCTCTTATTAATATGTGCGTCGTGTGCTTGTTGGGTAGGTAATTGGTAACAGACTGTAACGGATAATTTAAATGATATTTTTGTCATAGCGAAGTCAACGCATTCACTCTTTATTAAATATCTCTTTACCTAAAAGGTAAACATGTAAGTAAAACACTCAAAACAATTACGCACATTTAGTTTAGTCTAGCGGTTTCATTAGACATGCTCGAATTCTACTCTTATTTATTTCTCTTCCTAAGTAGATCCCATATCCTTAGTTTTTTTTTGAGAATGAGAATGTAAACCTAGTATACTAATATAGTAGCTTAAGTCTGGAAAGAAATTCACACTCATCATACTGCATAAAAAAAGCCGTGGTGGCCGAGTGGTTCGAGCAGTTGCCTGCGACGAAAAGGTCGCAAGTTCGTATCCCGACTGTACCAATGAGTTTTTCTGAACTTAAGTACAGTGATTAGTCAGATCGATCGGAAAGATCGAGAGGAAACCTGCATACCTCTGAGAAGAAATTCTAAGGCGTATGTATAGTCGTGCTTGAGTAACGGCGATGGACTCGCCATCTGTCACGTTGGCACCTAATATACCTCTGGCGGAAAGTGGGTGTGTGGGTATTACCTATACACCTCTGCCTACCCCTTCGGGGAACCTTGTGGGAAGGCGTGAGGATATATTATATTACAATATTATTATATATTTGTAATCGAACCAACAGTAGTTAAACGTAGTTATAGTTAGTAGTATAATTTCACACCTATTAAGGATGGAGTAAGCTGTGTGGGTTATGAAGACGTAGGAACAATTTACAGGCGGACAAGATGGTGGCCGTGTGAAGCGACTGCGTGCAGACAGTGAGGCCGTGGCCCGCGAGCCGGCGCAGGCCTTGGACGCACCAGAGCCCGAGCCGACAGGCGTCACGGCACCTTCCGCCTTCCTAAGCCCATCCGTCATAGCCACCCTTGAACTGGGGATGGCTATCCCCGGTGAGTTGCATCAATTTTATCAGTATTTAATTAAAGTTCGAATGTTATTTTATTTAACGTAGATAGGTCATTGAGATTATAAATTTTTAGCCTACAATTAGCTTGGTATTTTTTAAGGTATAATTTCGGAATCCAGAGTAGTATTAGCAATAACTCCTATAACCGCTAATCTACTATCGAAACGAGATGCATATCTGCTTGCCCCTTTCGTGGTTAATAAATAATCGAACAATGAAGGATGGGAACGTTAAAAGCTCTCGAAGTCGGCGAAGTTAAATTAAGTGACTGACGAATGTGGAAGTGACGAAATAGGTCTGGCACTTTACTCTTTCTGCCCGTATATCTATGTATTAAATCTAATACACCAACAGAGTCAATTGATTAGAAGCGTTAACCAAGTAATCTCTAAAATGAAGTACACAAGCTATTCGTAAATATGCAGAGGTTTCCTCACGATGTCTTCATTAACCGAAAAGGTGTTACACCTGTTGATTTCAATCGCGCAATTTGATTGATGTGTAGGCCAAATTGCTGCTATGATAAAAACACATATTCTTCAATTAGCAATACATACAATTAGCTACCATTTCATGTAGGTAGGTATATAACCAATATATCAACATAATAGTGCAGTTCTGCTGAGTGTTGCATATTCACAAGATAGCAGCCGAATTAGTAGCAGTTGCATTGCGTTGCGTGGAATGATCTAAGTATTTGAAACTCATTTCAGTTCTGGTAGAAAAAGTACTCTGTGGTAGTAATTTATATTCTTATACGGAGATAGGTACATTTGGGACCTATTAATCTAAATAGTAATCGGTGTTTGTCTATGATTTAATTCCGGAAATTTAATATTATTCATAGTTAAAAAGGAATTAATAATTCGGCTTGTTTTTCTGTACCGACTTAAATAATAACTCAATAGGTTCTTAGGTCCTAGTTTGACATTTTGACAGTTAAATAACCTCACTAACGAAAAGAGTAAAATAAGATCATCTAAAACCTGCCAGATGATATACCCATTAATTTACTAATGCTAGCTTGACATACAAGATTAATCTTTCGGCAAATCAAATAAAAATCATTAGGTAGGTATGTGAGAACCAACTTGGTAGGCTAGTAGCTTTTATTTAAAGTGATGTCAGGTTTAGGTCATGGTTATTTATCGTCGGCCTTGTATTTGAGAGCCTCTTACATAAAAAAAACACTCACATTAGGATTATATTATACTTGTGTCATATAAGTGTTAATTAAAAAAAGTGATCTCGTATCCGTAAACTTGGCCTTTGACATCTACACCTGATCTCCGGATGCTACCTAAATGAGTAATTCGATATCTATAACTCATATCCGGATGCTTAACGAGAGACATGGAATAAATGAGCTAGGAAGGATCTACCAAAAACCGGTAACCGCTATCCGGGCTTAATTTCCGCCCTTGTAGGTATATACATATCATCACACCGAGTTCATAACGTGGTAGGCAGAGAGTCCGAGATTAGAGCGCCAGTTCTCTGTAGACTTACAGATCGTAGTAAATATACCAATAAAATAAATATACCATGAAAACGCATACGTAGTAGTGAGGAGACCAATGAGAAGTAAACTAAACATGTAAATTAAACTAGAAGTGATGATAACGATCAATGATGATATCCATAACCCAATATAAGGCAATATTTTGTCCTCGACATTTTCTAAAGCTTATTGGTATGTTTACGGATCTCTGTCTTATTTCTTTAATATTTTATAATTAATGAATAATGCAGATAGCGCAATTAGATTAAACATAACTTAATTATCTACGCGCTTATGGTAAATTTGTATAATTTGTTAATCACTGTTTGGTAACCAATAATTAATAAAATAACCAAAATGTATGATCGAAATGGAATAAACAAACGGCAAGTCAATGAAGGAAGGATTCATTCGGAGAGAATTCGCAATATGAAATTTTAGGAGTCGTGGTGACCGAGTGGTTCAAGTAGTTGCCTGCGACGATCGAATCTCGACTGTTCTAATGAGTTTTTCTTTTCTAACTTAAGAACAGCGATTAGTCACACCACGGGCTTAACGGTTAAGGAAAACGTCGAGAAGAAACCTGCATACGTTTGAGAAGAAATTCAAAGACGTAGGATGTATAGTCGAGCTTGAGTAACGGACTCTCCATCTTTCACGTTGGCACCTAAAATATATCTCTGGCGGAAAATGGGTGTGTGGTTTAACATTTATCCAAACTGGGCTTGGCAGTGCCAGCTACTAGTAAATAAAGATAGGACCCACATCTTCAAGGCTAAGCCTACGGAGGCGTGTGGAGTACAGCCTTGCTCTCTCTTAGCTTTGTCTTTATTACTATACTATTCCTCAGCTCTTAATTGTATTAACAATCGTAATTTATGAACGAGGTCGTAGTAGCGCCTTTGGGCAGCGCATTCAGTGCAAGTCGGGCACTTGCGCAATTCATTAGCGATGTATGTTGTCGGTACATCATACAGCAGTATGATTACCGCACTATTACACCTATCTACTTACATATAAGCTAGTTGCACCCCGCGGTGTTACCTGTTACCATAATTGTTCACCGATTTGAGCGCTTCCATACAAACTCTGACACCTCTTTGCTTTCCATGTAAAGCTATCTGAACTTTATAAGATTATAAAGTGGAAAGAAACTACAGGACCGATTTAAAAAAATATTTCACCATTGGAAAGCTACATTCACCTTGAGTGACATACATTTTGTTTTATAAAACAATCTTATGTCCTCCCGTGCGAAGCCGGGACGGACCGCTAGTGATTGTCTGCGGATTAACATAGACGCACGTTCAATTTTTGATATTAGTATAGATTTTATAATAATATCTCTACACTGTTAGAACACCACAAACATCTACATCTACATTACATTATTCCGAGATATGGACCGCAGCAAGACAACTCCACGTCTGTAACTAAGCTGATGCATTAAGAAGTGATGAAGCCCTAACCATTGGCTAACAAACCTAGGTGGCAAGCTAAGTGATTTACTTGGAAAACAAATATGCTTATGGTTATGATTCTCAACATAAGTGCTTGCGACGGGCAGAGATCGAGCTAGTGACTTTTAGCGCAGAACATGAGGACATGAGGTAGGGGTCTAGGATGGTTAAATTGCTCAAGGTAGGACGTAGGCGTACATATCTAATACCAACCTAAGTTTTAAAGGATATATTTTCTCAATGACCGATAGATATTAGCCTTAATTTACTGTACTAATGAGTCGCTGGTGTGGATGTAGTCACCTGCTAAATAAAGATATTGCAGGTTCGGTGTCAGTCACTCTTTCTGAAACTAATTACGGTGATTCCTAACACCACAAGCTTTACTGTGACGGAAAACAAGAGAAAGACCTAAATAAGGTCATAAAAAAAATTAAAAAGGTATTTTTTGTCGTGGTTGAGAAGCAGTGACGGACACTCTATCTATCATGTTGGTGCCAAGATATGTCTTAGGTGAAAAGAGAGTGTTTTTACCCTTGTAGGAAGTCGTCATTCTTATAAAACCCATTAAACATTACAAGTTTATTTTTATTTACACATTCGGTTTAATGTTTTAAACAGTTTTCGTGCTTTTAGGTAATTGCTGTAAAATTGACAGTTAATATTCGTTTGTTCGATCGCCCTGACATTCTGCAAGCGACTTGAGGTCGACACGAAGGCAGTCATGTGTCGACATGCAGTTTTTTATTACGTGTATAATGTACCATTTTCCTTTGACATAATAATTGCATAGATTCCGTTTTCCTATTTCATACAACAAATAGGAAACCAAAGCAATACCGATTGATGTAGTAAGAAGTCGCAATACTTTTGAATACCTCTTTATTTGTCATGTAATGTAAAATATAAGCGCTTACTAGACATCTCTAAACTAGCAAAGTGGCGAAGAAGATAACAATGATATTGCGTTATTTGTGTTGAATGACAAAAAGTCAATGTCAAGTCATGTCGAATGACAAATGTCATGTGTTCAGTTTTTATCACGTGATGAAATTACAATTTATTCGGGCATGGGCCCAGAACATCAGACCTAATAGTGCCTTCAGACGGGCAAAAGAGTTGACGTAAGCTATTAAAGCTTGAACAGGCTGGTCAGGGCAGGTCTTATGCTAATACAAAAAAAATCTCCACTAATTGATAACCTTCCTCCTTATCTATTGATTATCCGGAAATACACTCCTATGCTTTGTGTTTATGCCATAAACAAATTACCACAATACTTTTAATCTTTATTATAGGAAGGTTTTGGAAGGATTATATATATATATATATTTGCGGCGTTAGTTGTGTTGCATGATCTATAGTCATAAACATTGAATTTCTTCTCAGACGTATGCAGGTTTCCTCTCGATGTTTTCCTTCACCGTAATTTAATATTAGATAATTATTTACTGTCTGTCTGTTTTATAGGGCTAATCTCTAATGGAAATGGAAATGGCTAGACCTATTTTGACGGGACTTTCACTAGCAGTAAGTTAATAATTTAAACTACTTTTATTTGACATACATGCATAATTAAATTTGCGTATATGAATTTAACGCGGGGGAAGTCGCGGGACACAGTACTACTGTGTCCCGCGACTTAGCATAAATAAAATGTTATTTACAGATATCTAAATTCACGAAGTTTGGTATATTCCGGTTCAGTGTTTCCATATTAAACACTAAAAGAAGATCTGCTCACTGAATAAGTGGAAGGACTGGTTTACGTCCGGTTAGCAAGACCATTATAAACACGAATTAAATGTGGCTATTGAATGTAAAAAAACTGGAATGAAGATGGGCAATAAAACGATTTAATACACATCTATCTATTTATGGTATCTGTATGTTTTTAGGTTATAAAAATTGTGTTTCTTTGAGCGGTATAATTATTTATAAAATCAAAAGCTTGTAATGGATGAAACATTTTTCTAGTTCGTATCTTCGAAACGGCTGGATGGATGTTGACAACTTAAGTATCGTAAGATTTGTCTAAAGAAAAAATGTTTTGATAAGTGGTTTAAAGAAAAACGAAATGGCCGACGTTTGGCGCTAATTAGTAAGTCGTTAATATTGTTTTTGAACTAAAGCAAGTGGGCTCGAGTAAGGCTTGAGTAACGGCGATGGCGACATCTGTCATGTTGGCTCCTATCAGTGGCGAAGCGTCCTTAGAACACGATTCCTACCGGCTTCCCTTGGCAGATTCGCGCTCATATACGACTATTCTATGTAGTCATAATATCGCAAGCGACATAATTACATTGCGTCCTTTGTAAGAATATTCTACAATATGCTGGATACAAAAACGCAATGTATGTGAAATCGCGCAAACGCCCACATACACGATTTCACGTAGTAGGCGGCTGGGGAACTCGCTCATAATATTGGGAATTCAAATAGTTAAAATGTAGGCAATTCACGCACGCATAGAAATTACAACCACATCCAACCATTCGTCGATATAACAGCGATTATAAGCCGATCTCAGATAGCCTCCAATCTTTATTTGTTACGTGTTAAGGTTTCGTTTCGCTTGAAAAGTTTCCTCCAATCAGAGCAATTCAAGAGTCAACCAAATCAAGTCAATCATTGACCTCACCTAGCCATTATTTCGCGCGTATTTGCACGGATTGTTTTGTTATGCAAATTTATCTATTGTAATCATATTGTAATATGTGATAAGCTTGATTGTGTTGTGGTATATGGTTTAAAAAAAACGAAAGTAGTGAAATTTTACTTGCCAAGTGTTGTCACAGTGTTTTGTTTCACCGTAAAGGTTTGTTTGTTTATTTTTGTTTCTTGTCGTCACGTAGTCTGTTAGGTTAGAAATGGCGGCGTTAATACAAATAGGTTATTGTCTTACAGATGACCTATTAAATGAGTTAACTTCGGTCTCAAAACAATCTTTCGAAAATAAAAAATATATAATTAAACATCTCTCGGCTCGTCCCGATATGAAAATTGATTATAGACGTAAGGATGGGTGTTTCAAACATTTTCACAGTTCTATGTATGATAAATATGATTGGATAACCGGCAGTTGAAAATTACATAAGTTATTTTGCTTTCCATGTCATGTCCATGTTATTTTGTTTTTCGGTTTGTAGTTTAGAAAAATAAATACTGCGGTATTCCTGCTGGTATTTGTTTGTGATGATGATGCTGGCAAGTTAAGTTTCACTTATTTTAGTTCTTTTTTTGGCTGTATATTTATAACCCGTGTGAGTGTGTGAGTGACGTGTGCTTTAAAACGGCTTTTTAAAGCCACTTTTATCATACTCGACATGCACTGTTCATATGATACCAGTAATGTCATGTATGGTGAAGGTGGTGAACACTAACAACCGTACAGCAAGCATGTTCTGTCGCATGGAAAAATTGCATACAACGCAACGCAAGCACCATACATAACATTTCGCCGTAGTTTTGGGAGGTGAACTAACACACTAATATATGGTATGTAATTTATTGCATTTTTTTTTACAAGTTAAGATATGACGTTTTGCTTATTCACGCGTTAGCCATTTTTTTGGTCCGGCTTTACCTTTCTTTTTTTTCACCCCACGCCACTGCTGGTTTAGTCTATGGATTTAGTACTAAATGATAATGGTGCGCATCTAGCAAAAGCCCGCGAACCCAAAACTCTTTGCCAACTGTCATGTGCAAGCGACCGCGCCAAACCAACTCACTGACAGCTGTCAGAGATACATCACATAAATCCACATGTCCTGTATCACTATGGTAAACTACCAAACCTGTTTTTGTAGTTGAAAATTTGTTGGAGTTCTATAGAACATTCCTTTTTGACAATAACGTTTCTATAGATCGCAGCTAATTAATACTATCCTAAGGCTTTGGTATCTTAAGTATTAAGTAATTTGCTAGTCTCTGGTGATCCTATTAACCTTTGATAATGCTGGTACAGCGATTACAAAGATTTTTTAGTCTCATCCAGCAGCAACGATGCACAAGCGGTTCTCTAAATCATATGGAATTTCAACTTAAGGCGGAAAGTTAATATTAGGGTAACTCACCCTTCCAATATCAGTGTCAGATGAATCACATTTTTTGGTGGACGCTTGACTCATGCCCACCGCGCAAAATGCTTTTTCTCTGAAAATTAGTAAACTCTTATAATTTCTTACCAGTTTCATATGCCTAGGAGCATAGAATGACAATGATGGTGAGATGGTAACGAGGTAATAAATACTAACATTGTCGTTAGGTTGTATGCGCTACAGATTTTACTTTTTCCCCGTCTTAGGATAATACGATAGTAGGTATTAAGGTGAAATCGAAGACAACTTATAAACTTACAACAAATACTCTATGCTATTACAAAACTTTTCTTAGGTTTGTCACTGCGGCTATTACTATTACTTATTATTAACTATTTTTTTAGAGCCATAGACTTCATATGCTACTAATTAGGCAAACGAAAATTCCAACCTAATGCTTATGAACACTAGCAACACCAAGGTTGTCATGTTTGCGTTATGCCAATCTGCCAGGAAAAGTACTATACAAGATTTTAGACTCACTTCATCTGCTTCTCGCAGCATCCCTTCATAGCTGTGGCGCAAGTCTCCACCTCCTCGGGCTCTATGTCTTCCGGGGTCTCGATGTTTCCACATGAGCTGGCTTTCACCGCATGCTTCTCGCCGTATGGGCAACAAATCTCCGTCACTTCCGCTTTTTCTTCGGAAGTCAGGGTAGCTGAAGAAAGGGTTTAGTTTCATTCAGTGCCGGATTCACCACGGGGCCGGTAGCATATTCCATCAAGGGGCCTTATATGGGCCTTAAAATGCGGGCCACGTCTAGGACCCTATAATGCTTTTAACATAACCACATATTTCATTTAACAATACTTATATTAAAAGTAATTACATGCCTACCAAAGTGTGCCCGTAGAAAAGATTCGGTGAAAATATGTAATTATTGTGTGAGAATGAGAATAAAACAAACTTACTTCTATATAATACATACTTACAACTAAATAAATAATTCAAATGACTACATATTTATAAACAAAGTAAGATTAAATAAATAACGATATTATAAAATATCTTTACCCCTTCCCACTAGGGTCCACGAAGAGTTAGACAGAGGTTTATAGATCCATAGTCCATACCTACATCCACTTTCCGCCAGACAGACAGATGGCGAGTCCATCTCCGTAGCTCAAGAATGATGTTTTGCTTTGCCGTAAAGCTCGTGGTGTGACTAATCACTGTACTTGTGTTCAGAAAAACTCATTGGTACAGTCGGGATTCGAATCTTTGAGTTGCAGGCAACATTCGAACCACTCTGCCACCGCGGCAATATATATACATATGTATAAAGCACAGAAGCGTGATAGCAATTAAAGATTTGATATCAACAAAACAGTTTACACAGTGCTGAGAGGTGAGGACTGTATCATATAAACAAGACCGGATGAGAATCCTCACGTGCTACAATGACCTCATATAGAGTGACAAACATACAGAGTATAGCAATTATAATATTACCAAGAATAGGTGAGGCGCTTGCCTTGAGACGTAAGGTCTTAGGCTTACTCAGTCAGTCTACACATCTTTTTAATCAATTGCTAGTAGGTACTTAAAACATCATGCCTTCCTTCAAGGGGCCCGAGATTGCTAGGCAATACCCACTTCGTTCGAGTTCGAACTTGCAACCGTGACTAACAAGGCGTCTGCTTAAGCCACTCGGCCACCGAGGCTACTTGCACTTGACCCTAGAGATCTGATAATCCCACTGACCTTACAAGCTTGTACTGATTACCGGTGCACTTACAAGCGGATGTGTTGTAAACTTCATGTTTTATCATTCCATATACTACTACTATATACTAATATACTTTTAGATTTGTAAGAGAGCACAGCGAGATCCCCCATTCATTATTACTCCGACTGGGTCAGTGCCTTCTTACAAAGGGTTGCAGGCAAATGACTCTCGGCAATATTCCCGAGGAAGTAAGGTTTGTAGAACATGAATTGACTGCACAGTCATGCTGCTAGCACTAGCAGAAGATAATAGAATAACGCTCTGAATAGAGAGTGGCAACGGGCAAGACCTACTTCGGTATCGTGAGCGTACATAGGCTACGGTAACCGCTTGCCATCAGATGGGCCACATGTTTGCCACTCTTGTGGTATAAAAAAGGATTTTAATTTGTCAAATCAACTGCTAGCACAGCAAATTCACCCATCGTTACACTGGCTTGGCGCGTGTGATATTATTATACAATTGTATTGGATTCAATGTTCAACTGTTGTTATACCTATCATTCTTAACAAGAGAACCTACCCTTCTCGAGGTTTCTACAATATGTATTAAACTGCCGTCCAATATCATAATTCAGTCTATTAAAGACCTGACAAAATCGACAATCACGCGGGAAATCCCGGGCCTAACAGCTAGTTAAGGCCCTAGGAGATTTACGTTGCAAGCTTCCATAGGCGGCGGTTACCGCTTACCATCAGACGGACAACATGCTTGACTGCCACCCGTGTGGTATAAAAAAAATAGATTTTATGCGGTTTCCTGTCGGTTTACGAAATCTATGTAAAACCAATGACAAATATAGCAACAGAGTAGTGTTAAATGTCAGATTAGAGTGACACTCGATACACAGAATGCTAGTATGGGTTCAACTCCGGGTTATCCACGATGACGTCATATCGGCGACTTGCTGAAAACATGTTTCCTAACTAACTAGGGTACGTCTAATGATGTGAACAATTAGTTAAGTATGTATACTTAGATTGACGATGGACTCGCCATCTATCACGTTGGCACCTAAAATATATCTCTGGCGGATGGTGGGTACTGCCTATATATCTCTGCCTACCCCTCGAGGACCATTGTGAGCAGGCTTGAGGATTTATTTTATATAAACTTAAAGTGGATTTTTTTATGTATTGAAGTTTATATACATACATACATATTCGATATTAGTCACACAACGAGCTTTACGGTGAAGGAAAACATCGAGAGGAAACCTGCATACGTCTGAGAAGAAATTCCAAGGCGTATGTATAGTCGTGCTTGAGTAACGGCGATGGACTCGCCATCTGTCACGTTGGTACCTAATATACTTCTGGCGGAAAGTGGGTGTGTTGGTCTTACCTATACACCTCTGCCTACCCCTTCGGGGACCCTTGTGGGAAGGCGTGAGGATATATGTATTATATATTATTATATACATATTCAATTCAATTCTCCCTAGACTTACGTTACGTACGGACCTCATTCGCTACATCCAAATTAATCAGTCTCTTCTTACAATCTCGTTGGTTTCAAGTAAGTACTTTTGACGTTCCAATCTTTGAGAGTCAGATCGATTTGATCTAGGTAGATATATCTAAACAAATTTGGATATATCCAAAGCAATGTAATACGCCTTCCTTCATCTTTACAAACACACCACGTTCACGGCAGTGTTCCGATTGAAACTGTATTGTATCTTATATTACTAATGGCTTTTGCTATCTCAATTCCTAACACTATATTTATTAGAAAAAAATCTAGCAAAATAACATTGAATGGTTTCACGATTTCAGTTAGCTTTGGCACACCAGACTTTTAATCTGTGTCTCTATTAGTTGCGGGTTCGATACCGTCCGTTACAAAAAAAAAAATATGGTAAATATTTTTTTGTAATGCAGCAATGTTTGTGAGAGTGATTTTTTTCAGCTATCCATGATAGTGCAGTCTTAAGCACAAAAAATGAAAATATATCTTTAGCTGAAAAATCTTAGCATTAGCGCACTAGAATTTAAAACTTTTTTTTATACGTAAGAGAAGTAATTGACAAACCCTATACAAGTAGTGGTAGCATGTTTGCACCCAATGTTTGCACAATTGTCGAAACAAAAAAATAAGTAACGTTCACCCACCATTCACTATAGCCAATGCGGCGCACAGCACTAATTCGAACACAATCAACCTCATTTTAATTCGATAAATGTCAGATTTAAAAAAGGAACTTTATTATATTTTTAAATACACTTCACTTGTCTCTTGTTGATAACTCATCTTTTAGTTAGAAAATACATGTTATTTGCATTAACAAGACTTTTCCCGTTAGGTTGAAGACGAGTGGTCTTAGCACCGTATGTCTTTATAATGATAGGCAGATAGTCAGGTCAGAGGTAGGTTCTGATAACTATTCTGCGCATGACACGCAGTGAATACGCCACGGAAGGACTTCACCTATTTACGGATATTGTGAGTTCGTAACAAATCATTAAGATTTATATCTGTGATTTATTTAATATTTGGATTTAAATTTCATATGGATCTTAAATAATTTTTCTTAGTGTTAGAAGAAAATAATGATTTATAAATTGAAAAAAACCTATGGCTGATTTTATAATCTTTTTCTATCTACATGCCTTTCCCGAGGGCTCCAAAGGTGTGGGAGAAAGGTGTACCAACACCCGTTTTTCAAGCAGGATTATACAGACGTCTTTGATTTTATTTTGCTATACGTATAGATAAGAAGTTTTCTGAACAATAGATACAAATTACAAAAAATATAAGGATATTGAGTATTTGGTTCATTTTGCTTATTTATATTATTTAAGGGGACAAAGATATAATGAAATAAAAAAATACGTGTCATATTACATTAAATTGGATGATAAGTACAAAATACATTTACCATTTGAACTCATGACCTCGCAGTTTTGTTACGGTTAGTTAAATGCGATTTAGAACAATCTAGAGTTCTAGACCATTATGATAGTCCGACTAGAATTATGGACGCGAAAGGTAACATTGATGTCTCTTCCACTTGCATGCTAGCAGCGGCTGAACATATTTTGATGAATTTTGGAACGAAGGCAGCTTATTCTTTGAATCAGCACATACATTTGTACATATATATTTTATTATTTTCCTAGCAGTTTAACTTAAATATGTTTTTCTAAATACGTCTACCCACAAGGGTAGGCAGAGGTAAATAGGCAGTACCGACACACTAATATTCCACATGAAATATATTTTTAGGTGCCAGTGTGACGAAACTCTAACTTACTAATTAATAAACTTACTGATAAATTTAACTTAAATTTATGAACTTTATAATTATTACTATTTGTTTTATTATGTTCTTTAAAGATTTTTTTAACTTTATAATCGTTACATATTTTTTCATTTTGTTCTTCAAAGATATATTATAATTTATATACAATAAATCAATTATAGACATTATTCAATACATTATAAAGAAATGGGAAAGCGATGTTGTTATGCAAATATTTCTCATACATACGCAACAATAGCTTACAAAAAAGAACTCCATGCTTCGTATAAGGAGCGGAAATCGGTCGGATATGATATAATATGAGGTAACTTGGCTAACATAAGTGCACGTAATCGCTTATCGTAGGCAGATTGCTTATTACTAGTCTGCTAAGCTCTAAGAAGTAGCTCTAAGAATCGACCAGGCTGTCTTTTTTTAGCTCCTGAGATGACAACCAAACTGAGTATGGATTACAATTAGAAAACACATATACAGACATATGGGAATTAAGAAAACTCAATAAATGCAAGATCCCGATTGTACTGATATTCGTCACACCACGAGCTTTACGGGAAGGAAAACATCGAGAGGAAACCTGCATACGTCTGAGAAGCAATTCGTATTCGTAAGCGTATGTTTAGTCGTGCTTGAGTAACGGCGATGAATTCGCCATCTGTCACGTTGGCAATTAAAGTATATCTCCGGCGGAAAGTGGTTCTGTGGGTCTACCTATACACCTATGTCTACCCCTTCGGAGACCCTTATGGGAGGGAAGGCGTGAGGATAAATAAATACATATGTATTGATCTAATGAAAAATTGAAGTAGAAGTCCAATCAAGATCATAACTAGAAGAAAAAAAATGACGTGCGTGGGAATATCTATCTTTATGTGTTGGAAACATAGTAGTTGGAGATGTATTAAAACATGAAAATATTATGCGTATGTTTTCGTATAAATATATCATCACGCCGAGTACCTCGGAGAGTAGAGCGCCAATTCTCTCTAGACTAACAAACCTCTCGCTTAATCCACATTGATCGGTCTATTCATACATGTTCATCGGTTTTGAGTACTCTTGACGTTCTCATCCTTAAATGTTCGATCGAAGTCCAAATATAATTCACTTCAAAATAATAAATAAACCGATTTCTTTGATATGCTTCAGTCTTTTCATTTGTAGCTTAGGAAACGGTTCGTATTGATAAGTGACATAACTATTTAGAGATAGAACTGGTCGAACGAGGATAAGAACGTAAAGAGTAGGTAACTCGAAACCGACAAGTACTGTCTTTCTTTCTCAGGCTACCGACTTGGATCTAGCGAAGTCTTGGTCTGGGACTAGTTTTAATTTTTTTTTTTTTAGACAACTAGAGTGGCAAACAAGCATACGGCCCATCTGTTGGGAAACGGTTACCGTAGCCTATTTACGCTCACGATACCGAAGTATCACTTGCGCGTTGCCACTCTGTGTTCGGAGAGTTACAGTGTGTTGGCAGCATAATGGGCTTAATTCCTCTGCTTCCAACACAATGTAACAATCCTCCCCCTCCCCAAGGAGCTCATTTCTGGAAACCTTATTCACCGCGTAGGAACACAACCCAATAAATTGTGTTATTTGGCTACGGACTTCTTTAAGGTGGAGGTCCTGCCCCAGTCGGGCAGCTCCATATTCGAACGGGAAATCCGTTATGCCCTACCTCTCTTAAAACTCGCGTAAAATTTGTCAAGAAATAAAAAATATCCTGTGTATTACCTAATCCAACAAATATTCTATCTGTATCAAATCCATTCTGCCGTAACTGATTAACAAACTTTCACATGTATATTATCATTAGGATAATTATGTAATAGAGCTTCATGCTTATTACTACTGTGTTTTCAGTCATTATTCATAGGGTCCCACTTACCTATACTTACTTAATAACCACAGCTGAAGTGTTGCGTAAGCGTATTTTCATAAAACCTTTGTACAGCTGTAATCTAATTTCATTTCCTCATGGTGTTACCACAACTTACCTCAAGCCTTATTCATCCTTACTAATATTATAAATGTGAATGTAAGTTTTTTTGTTACGCTTTTACGTAAAAACTACTAAACCGATCATCATGAAACTTTGTACACATATCCTTGGAGGTATTAGAAGTAACATAGGATACTTTTTATTGAAAAATATATATATTTTTTACGAAAGATAAAAAACCGTTTGGCTGAAAATTTTAATGTTGATGGCTTATGCCTAGGATTAGGACATAGGATACATTTGAATATTATAAAGTATGTTGCTCTTTCACAGCATAGCGGCCGAACTACACGCGGGCGAAGCCGCGGGCATAAGCTAGTATGACATACATTAAGTCCCTTCACATGAACAATATTATAATAAACTGATATTTCCTCGCATTTTCAACACATTCAAAATTGGTTATACATATTACGTTTCCTAAAAATATTTTTTCAATACAATTTAGTTTAGAAAACCAACGTTGAAATAGTTTGCCAAATCTTGTGGGTAGTTTTTGAGTTTATCCCGTAAAACAAAATTTCAAACAGGGTTCCCGAAGAGGCAGAGGTGTATTGGTAGTACCCACACATCCGATTTCCGCCGGAGATATATTTTAGGTGCCAACGTGACTGATGGCGAGTTCTTCGTCGTATATACCTATACGGCACCTAAAATATATCTCTGTCGGATAGTGGGTGTGTGTACCTATACACCTTTGCCTACCCCTTCGGGAACCCTTGTGGGAAGGCGTAAGGACGTACATATGTACAAAATATGTAAATCTTACTAATATTATAAATGTGAAAGTTTGTAACTTTGGATGTTTGGATGTTTGCGGCTCTTTCACGGCCAAGCGGCTGAACCGATTTGGCTGAAAGTTTAAATGGTGATAGCTTATACCTAGGAATAGGACATAAGCTACTTTTTTTTTTAATCCTGAAAAATCGAATTTCTTATATTATAATGTATGATGCTCTTTCACGGCATAGCGGCTGAACTGATTCTAGCAGGAATAATTCCAAAGCTACTTTATCGAACTCCACGCGGGCGAAGCCGCGGGCATAAGCTAGTTATCTATATTTATGTCATCTTGTCGAAACCTTCGCGGGGTAAACACAGAGCAGTATGACAGTCGTCTCAAAGCTTACCTCTTTTGTTTCATCCACATTAATCGGTTTCTTAATGTAAACTCGTAGGTTCCTGTCACTCAGTAATAAAGCATCCCTAGCCGCCGTAATCGTGTATCTGTACCGTTCGTAGTTAATTTGTAGCATTATACGGAATAGCTATCTTTGATGGCTGTCAACAAACTTTATGGTCGGGTTTACGTGCTATTAGCACATTTGATGAGGTTTTTCTTTGGCATTTGTAAATGCTAACGACTAGCGGAATATAGAACAGGGAAGGATAACTTGCCGTGAGTTTGACAATGATGAAGAAAAATATGTTCAAACATAGTATATCGTACTACTAGGGACGCACGCTTTGGGAGTATCTGTGGTAGAAGCAAAGGAGAGAACGACTGTCCATCAGCCGTACTACCCCGAAGCAGTGCCATTTGGCTGCGTTCTTCTAGATGACTTCCACTGTTGGGTAATTCTAATTTTGAATTCGAGATTTAATTTTAGATATATTTTTTTCTTTTTTACAAATAGCCCTTTAATCTAGCACTATGCTCAGGTGTGATGTATTTAATATATTTAACTATTCGTGATGTCGTCATAACGCCTTGAAAGCCATCATAAAGCCTATCAAAATACATGACAGCCCAAATTGTGTTTTTAGTAAAGAGAGCCGTGGTGGCCGAGTGGTTCGAGCAGTTGCCTGCGACGCAAAGGTCGCAAGTTCGAATCCCGACTGTACCAATGAGTTTTTCTAGCTTAGTTAACTTAAGTACAGTGATTAGTCACACCACGAGCTTTACGGTGAAGGAAAACATCGAGAGGAAACCTGCATACGTCTGAGAAGAAATTCAAAAGGCGTATGTATAGAATGCTTGAGTAACGGCGATGGACTCGCCATCTGTCACGTTGGCACCTAATATACCTCTGGCGGAAAGTGGGTGTGTGGGTATTACCTATACACCTGGCGTGAGGAAAGGTGCTATTGTGACAATAAACCAATTAAGCTCAAACCTACATATATTAACGCTTTTGTTTTTTGTTTTGTTTGCCATTTAGCAAGCACTGCGGAAGATTCAATAACTTGAGACAATTTTTGGTGGTCCTTCGAGCCGGATTCTGTTTTTTTTTATATACCACATAGGGGACAAACAAGCATGAGGCGCCTAAAACTAAAAAAGTATGATTGGGCAAAAACCTTTTTGTAAAAATTTGTTATAGGGAATATCCCTGAGATGAGATGATCTGTGACCATCGCAGTTTTTTTCAGTTAATAAATACATGACAATATTTTAATCTTTAATCAATAAAAAAAATTGTAAAAAGTATTTTTTATTTTTTCTACAAAATTATTAATACCTTGATTTCGTCATACATCACTTCCTCACGTGCCTATTAATTTTATCGTATATTTCAGGGAAGGCCTCCTTGCAGTGAGGTAGGGACTCCCTGACCCGGTCATAGAGAGTGTGGTCGAACATCACGCGGAACTCCTCTCGAGAGGTATATGTGTCGGCGTACAGCATCTGGAATCCTTGGTGATCTACCACGAACTGCTCCAGCCGGCGGGTTGACGGGACCTGGGGAGAGAATAAAACATTAGATTCGATCAAAATTTACCATAAATTAGTTGTCTCAATGAGTCACGTTGGCACCTAATATACCTCTGGTGGAAAGTGGGTGTGTGGGTATTACCTATACACCTCTGCCTACCCCTTCGGGGACCCTTGTGGGAAGGCGTGAGGATATATTATTATTATAAATAAATACACTTACCGTCTCATATCCCTTGGCTTTAGGCACGCCGTAGACACCGATGTCAACGAACATCTGCGTGTCTCCAGCGTGTATCTTCAGCTGACCAGGGTGGTTGAACAGCTTGAACGGACACAACCATATCGGGTATACCTGCAACCATGTTCAAATATACCATTCGTATACTTTTGTAGTTAAAATTGCGACCATTCGATTTCGTTGTGTCCTTTTTATATTGACATCGTGAAATTTCGGTTCGTTCGGATAAGAAGAAAAATTATGTATTAAGAAAAAACTGTTTTCGGACTCTTGGACATTTGTGTGAATTAAGTGCGTTAGCGTCTACTAATATATTTCAAGTTAGTTAAATAAGAAACACACATATTTGAGTAAATGACAATCATTAACATTTAAAAATTTAACTTATTACATAAATATATATCTACTGCTAACCGAAAAGCTTGGGGTGTCTGCTAATCACTGGACTAAAGTTCAGAAAAACTTTATCTTAAGTTATTAACAGTTCTAATCAAAGAGTTTATATAAGTTCTAATAGTGACCTGTATCTCTCTGTGGAAGAGAGTAATTGCTTCCTCGAGATGCTGCACGGGTACCAGCATATCCTGGATGACGTGCGCGACTTCGTACAGCCTCTTCACCGCCTCCGGCTGAGTCAACTTCAGCAGAGACACCTCGGGCGGCATCAGCCATCCAAACAGATAGCGAAATAGCACACTGTTGCCGAACGGTACAATATCCTGGAGAACAGTAACGTATCTACACCTTCCTATATACACAATTCTACAACTACAATTACTACTACTACTAACTAAGTCTACAATTCACCTACGTCTACATTTCACCTACGGCTACAATTCACCCACATCTACAATTTTACATTTAAATAAGGTTGGCCCAAATACGCCGGGGTAAAATCAGTCGCCCTAGGCTTAAGCCTACACAGTCTTCTTTTAAACCCGCCACTGATCCTCTAAGGGTAGGAAAAGGCTTAACATCACCCTCACTTCTACGGTTCTAAAGTTAAAAAAGATCATCAGTACAGACTAGCGAGGCTGAACTCACACCATACGACCACGGGCGACCACGGGCAAATTATAATAAGTTTAAAATCACCTGCAGTTCCCAGAACAAGCTCCTGGTGTGTCTGTGATAGTAATCCCTTAGCGGGATGTATTCCACTGAGGTTCTGTTCCTCGTTAGATGCCGCTCCACCTGCCTGAAGAACCACTCTGCATGCCACTTGCCGATCTGGTTCAGCTAAGGATATATATATATATATATGTCGTATTACATTTCCAAGGATTACAAAGGATGGGAACATCCGTAGCATTCAGAGGAATCAGAATATGGATGGAACAAAAGAGATCTAGAGATAACGGTCTGCATATATATAAAACTGTGATTGTCTAGGGTTTCGTGAAATTACCTGCGAAGCAAACGATCCCTAAATGAGTAGGTAAGTTGAATCCAAATCAAAAACTTCGTGTTTCAAGTGGGTCCATTGTATTCTCTTTTTGTGTTATTTACACCTAAGCTTAATTTGGTTTTGGAAATCCTGAGATTAGTGTGTTAACAAGCCTCTTAACAATATCAAGTATATATTTATATTACTTACTTTTCATTACTTTACTTACTATTTTACCTTTTATAAAGTTCAATTAAATAACAATAATATCTCCATGCCTTCCCACAAAGGTCCCCGAAGGGATAGGCAGAGGTGTGTAGGTAGTACCAACCAATACCAACACACAAAACCCACATTCCGCCTGAAATATATTTTAGTTGCCAACGTGATTGATGACGGTTCCATCGCCGTTACTCCAAGACGGATACATACGTCCCTGTGTTTTTTCTGAGACGTATGCAGGTTTCCTCTCGATGTTTTCCTTCACCGTAAAAACTCATTGACACAGTCAGTATTCGAACCTTTGTGCTGCAGGCAACTACTCAAACCACTTCGCCACCACGGATCTTTAAAAAGGTAGAGTTTAAATTATTATGCCATAAAATTCGTAAAATGCTCACGGAACCGTAAAACATTTATTTATTTATATATTCATTTAGAACGGCCAATGCCACTTACACTAATAGGTACACGCTTTCATACTGTCTTCTCACAGTACTCCAGACATACTAACAAGATATCCTTCCAGTCATCCGCAAACAGCAACAAAAAACATATCACAGCCAATCTGACATTCCTTAATATTATTATTCAATTATCTATTGAATAATAATATTGAGGTAATATTTTATCTGTCACTCGCTTTATGGCCTAAAAAATAAGCCGATAAGTGGTATCTTTTATCTGTTATCCGACCATATGTTGTGTTTCGTCACGCTATTATTTCGCCAGTAAACCATTATATGCGGGCCTTTAACAACGCTTTCGATTTCAATCATAATCCAAGAATATTTGTGCGGCAGATGTTTAGACTGAATGTCATAGTAATGTCCAGACAGTCCTGGACAGGACCACCGCGCCTCTCGTGATCGACGGGGAATTCATCCCCATACCTTGGAACCACATAGGTCTCGCACAAAACCGTGCAGGTTTCAAAGAAGTTTCTTTCCGCGAACGCTCAGGCTGTGGAATGAACTCCCAGTTGACTTTTCCCTAGAGAATACAGCATGGAGTTTTTCAAGAAGGGTATGAAAAGATTTCTGCAGGTTCAGCAACGCGCGAGTGATGCTCCTGGTATCGCAAGCGTCCATAGGCGGCGTAGAACCTCTTTCTGGGGATGAGTGTTAATGTATTTGTAACTGTGTTTTCTGTTCTCAATAAATGAATAAAATTAATAAATTAGTAGTCCGGTAATAGGTAGGTAATGTTTGATTATACAGGTGCATAACGGCATATCTATTTCGCATTAAATTCCAAGTATGAATTTATTTAAATTCATACTTCATATAAAGAACAAACCTGTTCTTAATTTATGCATTTTATTTAACTTTGATTCAAATACGGTTTTTATTGTTTTATAAATTTACAGTTTATAAAAACCAAACCGGGTCTGCATCTGCCTCCTTTTTTAATTCGATAACTATCAGTTTTTATTGATGCAACATATCTTTAATAACATTTAAAAAGGTAGAGTTTGTTTGTTTGCTTGCTTTAACACGCTAATCTCAGGATCTATCTACTATAATATATATCCTCACGCCTTCCCACAAGGGTCCCCGAAGGGGTAGGCAGAGGTGTATAGGTTATATCCACACACCCACTTTCAGCCAGAGACATATTTTAGGTGCCAACGTGACAGATGGCGAGTCCATTTCCGTTACTCAAACACAGCTATTCATACGTCTTTGAATTTGTTCTCAGACGTCTGCAGGTTTCCTCTCGATGTTTTCCTTCACCGTAAAGCTCGTGGTGTGACTAATCATTGTTCTTTAGTTCAGAAAAACTCATTGGTCGGGATTCGAACTTGCAATCTTTTTGACCAGGCCAACACGGCTTTTTTTGCCACTTATTTTTGCAATAGATAGCCTATTTACTACGCAAGGCTTATTTATCATGCTACTCATACTATTTCCCAAGGGAGTGGAACAGTAATAGGAGTTTGGATGTTACGCGGGAGAAACCACGGGCAGAGCTAGTTACAAAATAAAATAAAAAGGGCATCGAATGGATCCACTTTTTATGTTATTATTCAAATACGTTTTGTGGAAATAAACTTTAATATTTATTAAAATATCGAATGATATGTCGACGATAATTAAACAGCTAGATGTTATATTGTTGAATGCATTTATATAAATGCATTCAACAAGAATAATAACCTATTGTTTATCAGAAAATATTATTATGTGTAAAAAGCTTCTCTCAAAAGCTCTGTACGGGAGGAAATATCTCCCAATAAGAAAATTATAATGCGTTATTATGAAGAATACAACGATGTGCCAGCAGATAACCGTGTCCTTTGCTGCTTGCACATCGATTTCTTGAGCATCTACGCTAGAACGCCATGGATACTCACCTTCCCGTCTCTCCCGACTTCATCGACCATATCTCCCAACATAAGCACACCACTCTCCTTGGTGAACATGAGAGCTTCAATGAACTGGTGCGGCTGCTCCTTCAGAGACTCCTGGCGGAACTGCACGGCCAGCTCCGAGAGACTTGAGTATGGGTGGTACTTCAAGCGGACGTACCTAAAGGTTGAAGAGAACAGTGAGACTTTTAATTTATTTTTACTGCGGGTATCTATGTAATATTATATTAGATTAATAGATTCAATGACGTATGTATAACGCTTGAGAAGCGTTGACGCGCTCGTCATCTGTCACGTTGGCAAGTAAATATATCTCGGGCGAATGAGATTGTTATCATAACTCCATGAAAATAGGTAGAAATAAGGAGGGTTCTCTTAGATGGAGGCGTGATACGAACAGATCTTCCGCTGCCTGCCTTCGTGGATTCCTTCAAGGAATCCTTAGTGCATGAACACACAACTACTTAGGCGCAGTGTCATTAAGCTACGATATTTTGTACCTGTGTATTGTTGTTTGGAGGGTAGTCGAGCGAACCTTATTTTGACCGTCCGTTCGTTGGTATATTTGCCAGGTAATAAAATTGTCATTGGTGGTTGATCTCTACAGGCTTTCAAAGTTTCGAAGAATGAGTTCCTTGGGGAGGGGGAGGATTGTTATATTGTGTTGGCAGCAGAGAGATCAGTCCCATTATGCTGCCAACTTAGTATAATCCTCCGAAGACGAAGTGGCAACGCGCAAGTGATACTTCGGTATCGTGAGCGTAAATAGGCTACGGTAGCCGTTTCCCATCAGGTGGGCCGTATGCTTGTTTGCCACTCTTGTTGTATAAAGAAGAGGCAGAATGATAGGTAGGTACTTACTTCTGAGCAGGAATTACTTTAATAACAACTGCTGTCAAGAACCCAAGAGTGCCATACGACCATGGTACTGCGTAAAATAGATCGGGATTCTCATCCTGTAACAATCAAAATCAGAATATTTTTATTCAACGTAAGGGACACAGAGAACTTTAATTGAACGTCGTTTACTAAATAAAAACTGAACCTACCCCCGTTTCCAAGATAAAAAAAACCTGCCAGGAGAACAAACAATCAGACTGCTTGCTTTTTAACGAGAACTTTAAAGGAGTAGTGGTGTTTACTTAAATTTCATAATTTATGTCAGAAGTACCTACTCGCACCGGCACCTAAAATTAATCTCTGGCGCAAAGTAGGTACTACCTAGACACCTCTGCCTACTCCTTCGGGGATCCTTTTGGGAAAGCATCAAAACAGAAGACTAATATTATACAAGCGAGAGTTTGTGAGGAATTGGATGATATTTGACATAGAGATAGATTATTATCTGGATTTACACATAGGACATGTTTTATTCCAGGCAAAAATCTACCAATGAAATTACTGCAAGTGAAACCGCGGGAGACAGCTAGTAAATTACATTTCACACATACTTTACTGCATGTGACGAGTGACCCATCAGCCAGCACCAGTTCATACTGCAGACATATGTGTTGGAAGAGGCCGTACACGTGGGAGGAGGTCTCCACTCCCGTGCCCATGACCAGACCGCCCACGGTGAGCTGGTCCAGCTCCGGCACCACCGCCAGAGCCAGGCCCAGAGGCTCTAGAGTGCGGGAGAGCTGGCCCATTGTCACTAGGGGCTCGCAGCGCACCGTCTGAAAGTCACAATACGAATCACTGTGCATAGATATAAAAAAATATAATAAAAAGAAAAGAGTTTAAATAAATTAAATTTGATATGCGATCTCTTCGAAAAATGTCCGGAGTAACGATCTTAGATCGAATCCGCAATGAAGAGATTCGGAAATCAACTGCCGTGAATGAGAGCGTGATTATAAAGATGAACGTAATGTGAATGTCCAAACCAACGTAACATGCCTTTCGCATGTCACGTTGGTTTGGACACATAGAAAGGATGAGTGAAGAAAGATTGACGTAACAGGTATACAAAGCAAAAGTGTGTGCAAAGCCGAGGAAGGCCACGTTCCAACTACCTGGATCAAATCGATCGGACGCTCAAGAATGAGAAAAAAAAAAAGTTATTCAACGTAAGGGACACAGGGAACACTTATTGAACGTCATATACAGTCAAACCTGGATAAGAGAGAGTTCAAGGGAGCACAATCTCATTCTCGCTTATAGAGGTTTCTCACTAACCCGAGTTTCTCGCTAATGCAGGTACATGGGTAGCGTTTCTCTCTTATAGAGGTACGCAGCAATGGCAAGTCACAGCAAGTACGAATGTAGTACTATATGTAATATGATAAAAAGTTTATCACTTAATGACAGTACTTTAATTTTCCGTTTTGACATGATCCAGAACAGAACTTTCCTTCGCAATTGATTAACTATAACTGATTAATTCCGACAAACAGGACAACAGGACGGTACACAGGCACACGTGTCCATTCGAAAAGAATGCGATAAAATAAAAACAACGTTATTTAGTTCCACTAAATAGAATAGGTACAATATTTATGAGAAAACAATACAAAAACAATGGTAAGAAGTTCCATGAAAGTTAAGAATGAGTCAAAAATAGCAGATGTTAAATTTGTAATTGGTTTTGTCATTTGTTCCTAAATAACAAAAATAAATAAAGCTCGACTGTCACTTATAGAGGTATAGATAAGTAACAGTCTCACTTATGGAGGTCCATAAGGGAAAAACGACTCTCTCTTACAGAGGTTTCTGTTTCTCACTAATAGAGGTTTTGGGAGCTTAAAATGACGGGTCTTGACTATTACTCTCACTTATAGAGTTTTATCACTTATCCAGTTCTCACTTATCCAGGTTTGACTGTACTTAATAAAAACTAAAGTTACCACCGTTTCCGAGAAAAATACCTGCCAGGAGAAGATACGGCGAGACAAACTCAATATAAGTGTTGATAATCCTGACATGCTTGGTGATAAAATAGATTAGCTTTGCTTGTTGCTACTCTAATAAAATATCTATAGCACTTGTTAGACGTAGTCAAGATTTGAAACTAGCTTTGATTGATCGCACTATTGCTTATTCTAGTTTTAAATGAAAAAATCAAGCCATGTTTGTTTTTAAGTATTCGACAGCGAAGTAGATCACGAAGGAGATGGCAAAAAGATCTGGACAACACATCCATGGTCTGGGCAATACTAGTATGGGACAGAAACTCCTGGAGAATGGGGTAGCCTTTGTCCAACGGTGGGGTGTGCCAGGCTAACAATAACAATTTTATAAGTAACTGGATGTGACCCCGCCACGCTTCTATGTGGCGCATTGTGGTGTCATGGTTGAGAATGAGCTTTAAAAACTTTAAAAACTAACTTAAAACAGAAACGAAAAATACATATAAACAATCCTTAAAGATAATAACTGTACTCCTTAAAGTTTGTATATCATGTCAAAATTCGTGCTCAACCGGGTCAAAAATTTTTTTGTTCAAGGCGTACATAAGCCAATTATAATTTTAAAGACATTTAATTTTTTTTACACAGTTTGTTTTTGTTTCATTTTTTGTGGATCAGTTAATTATACAATAAATTAATATAATCACCTCGAGAATAATATTAAATACAGTGTATTATATATTTTTTTTATTATTGAATTCCACAGATTACATGCTTAAACATATTTTATGTTCTACCAAACTGTGTGATAACACAAAAAGTGATATATACAAACTATGACAGTTTGCACTTTTAACTGGTCATCTAAAGCAAACGAAACATTTTGAAAGTAATCCTGAAATTAGAGCCTTGGTATTGCAATCATAAATTGAGACTCCTAATATGAAGTATATGACTTGATTGCCATGGCGGTGACAAAATTTCGCATGTTTAACTTACCATATTTTGTGTGTCAACTGTGAGTATATCGACGAGATTCACGTGGATGTTGGTGAAGGTTTTCTTGTAGAGCCCCTGGCGGAAGGACATTGTTTGCCACGCTGGGCGGGCGGTGCACAGCTTTGTACTGCGGGGGCCGTCCAACCAGACACGTACCTATAAAATGTAAATAATGGTCAAGTCGTCATGAGTCTATTTGCTTTGCCCGAAAAGGCTTTATGTCGGCTTATAATGGACTACTTAGCTTGTACCGGTTTAGCCTCGTAAAATTGTATTACGTTGATAGTATTTTCAGGTACAATAAAACATATCGTGTTAATCCAGCTACTAATAATCTTTCCGTCGCTAATTTCGTTCATCTCCGTTCAGTAGTTTTTTGCATGAAACGATGACATGAAATGACGATGACAAAAACGTGGTCACGAACTTTCGAATTTATAATATTCGTACATTATACGTTATTCATATATTACAATTGTTAACTGAGACAAATTAATATAGAAAAATAATTTGGGATCGATGTGGGTCTGTCACGTCACAGTATCCTGGCGAACCCTAGTTCTGACTATATAAAATATTTATTAAAATTATATATGCGTAGATTTTAAGTACTTTTATATCCAGGTGTCCTCACGGAGTGACATAGTCGCTGTGCGACAAAACTCCTTTAATAAATAGAAAAAAAAATGATTAATCGTTAAGTTTTCATGATCCAGAATATAACATATACTTAATTTGAGTTTTCATATTCACAATCTAATCAGTAAACAATCAATGAAAGTATTTCGAGAATCAAACAGACAAATTTGTCTGAGAACCTTCTTGGAAGGACCCCGAGTGGACCTCCCATGACGTGATCTCATCAGTCACCAGTGCGAAAGGGACAGATTTATTGACGTAATGTAAACACCCGCGTCTTTACCATATTTATTTGCTTATTATTCGAGGACCCTTGTGGGAAGGCGTGAGGATATATTATTATTATTATATAAGAAGGTAAGTAACTAAAGTATTGCTTATTACATACATACATTATTTTTGTTAAAGTTCTACACGGACGAAGTCGCGGGCTCAGCTAGTATGTCCTATAGTTATTTAAAGGCATCTTTCGCAATAGCATACGACTTATTATTGCTAATGCCAGAATGCAGTCATCACGCGTCGAAGTTGACGTCAAAACTTAGCTTCTAAATATTCACGCACGTCTGACATACTACATATTCGATTCGATATTCCATTTTGACTTCATTTCCGTCAGACAGCGCTAGCGGGATCTATTTGCATTTTTACATAATTCATATTTCATTTATCAACGTATGCTCACATAATAAATGCACCCCTCTCATTTCGAAGTTGCATAGTTTGAACATAACTGGACGGAGGGAGATCATTCGGTCTTTTTTACATTGGGATTTAGCATATGAATGAGATAACAGCCTAGGGATAAAGGTAAGAGTTACTGTGCTCGCAGCATAGGCGGAGATATACTTGTAATTCTCGAACACGCCATCATGAAACTTTTTTTGTCGTTTCTACTTTACCGAACCAGCCAGGCAGTTATTACTGCGGATTTTGGACCTAGGAAGCTGAAGACTGGATCAACAATAGCATCTTCTAACATAAAGCTAAAGAAACGCCACAGTAGTGCCCGTTTTAAAATTGCGTAAGTAACATCTTGCGAGTTAAAGACTAAAATACAATTATAACAAGAATTAACAAAATACTTCACCTGACTCTGCACTTCCTTCACCTTCTTATCGTGCATTTTGGGCGCGCTGTTGAGTCTGAAGACCACGAAGTTCCTGAGCATGGAGAATACCTTCCAGATGGCCGAGAGTGGCAGCAGGGCGGTGATTACCACCACCCATCGGTACTCTATCAAGATGTATTCCAGCCACGACTCCGGCAGGACTTCCATTGTACCTTCCAACAACAGAATCTAATAATTCTACGTCTTACTTATTAACTTGTTGGTACCAAAGCTATGTGTAGGACCACGCCGTGTTTTCACCAGATATACATGTATATAGGTGTATATATGACAGAGAGCGAGTCCATCGCCGTTTCTCAAGCACGACTACAGACCCCCTCTGAATTTCTTACCAAACGTTTGTTCTCGATGTTTCCCTTCACTGTAAAGCTCGTGGTGAAATTACTCAGTCAATTTCGGGAGTCTGGCAGACTCACTCCAGGCAGGAAAGACACAAAAATTTACGGAAAGACAACTAGTGAGGTTATTTTGTTACAAAATAACTTTTCGTGTTATAACATTTGCTTTTGTGACTGCTATTTCCTTTCTCTACACGCTAGGATTATTCATATCAGTACAGATAATACAGTGAATGTGGACGAAGCGAAGAGATATGTAAGTCTAGAGAGAACTGGCGCTCTATACTCTCTGCGGGGTAGCGCTAGGACTCGACGTGATGATATGTCACTATATATATTGTAATAGGTAATAGCCGTGACACATTTAAAGCGAAAGTGAAGCAGCTTTACTACCGTCATGCAGAAACTGAATAATATATATGTGTATTATATGATATTTATTGATATTTATATATATATATATATATGTACATGTATTATAAGTAAATTTATTCGTATTTATACATTGTCTATTATATATTTAGATGTATGATATTTTTACATATTATATTGCATAGTATATTATAATAATATATAAAGAATTTAAGTTTATATTTCCCAACTATTTATTTCTTTTATAGCCTGCCATGCCTATCTCTGCATCACCCAGAGGTTAACTGGTAGAGAATGCCTTCGGCATTAAGTTCGCCTTAGCAAAATGTTTTGCAGGAAGTTTTAATAAATAAATAAATATGTATGTGTATAAATTTACAACTCTTTGTTCATTGGCTTCTTGTATAGTCGATTTTTCTTCGGTCTGACCCACGATCACACATAAATTGTATTCTTATTTAATTTAATTACCGTGATGTGGCCTACCTGGCCTACTCAAGTTTTTATATTTCTTAATTTATATTAAATTATTTGAACAAATGCAAGGCAATTACACTTAAGATGCATTAATTAAGCACTGTTTTCAAGACTCATTATTACTACCCAAGCAATAATCGTATTAAAAAACTGTATAAATAAGAGGCTACATTGCAATTTACATGTAAATCCTTGCATTATACTAGCTGCCCTTGTGTTTTTGCCATAATATCAACAGAATGCAAGTAGACCCGATGCAACATTGTAATCACCCGTTTTTTACCACAATTCTGCTGCATCTTGACCTTATACGAAGGGTAAGTATATATCCATATACATATGTATATGTGATATAGAATAATACTCCATACAACAATGTAGTTAAATCGTACTAATATAATAAATGCGAAAGTTTGTGAGGATATTTGTAAGTCTTTCTCGCAAAATATCTTGAATGGAATTGGATGAATATTGGCACAGATACTTAGCTGACTTAACACATAGGACACGCTTAATTCTAGAGCCATGGTGGCCAAGTGGTCCGAGTAGTTGCTTGCAACACAAATATTGCAACATTGCAAGTTTCAATCCTATCTGTATGTCATGAGTGTTTCTGATCCTAAGTACTAAGTAGTTATTAGGACCGCGAGCTTCACGGCGAAGGAAAACATCGAGAGGAAACCTGCATACGTTTGAGAAGAAATACAAAGACGTTTGTATAGTCGTGATTGAGAAACGATGATGAACTCGCCATTTGTCACGTAGTCACCTAAAATTATATCTCCGGCGAAAAGTGGGTGCGTGGGAACCTGCAAATCTTGGCCTACCCCTTCGGGGATCCTTGTGAGGGATGTCTCTTCTATTCATAGGGACAGCACGAAAAGAATTGGCACTCTACTCTGCATAATCACATTTAGGCTATTGAGATGACAAACTGCCTCTCAATTTATAGTAGGGGAGCCCACGATGCTAAATGGGGATTTACTCGAGCGTCATAGAGACCTATTGAGTTGCAAAACTTAGGTAATAAGAAGAAAAAAAACCTTTTTATCGATGGGGAAAGCGGTTATAGATTTTTAAATATGTAAAAAAATCAATTAATCGAGCGCGTCAGATTTCCTAAGGGAGTGTTAAGTACACCAAAAAAAAAAGCTTTCATTCACTAATCTGACGATTTCCATGTGTCGCAAACTCGCGGCCATTTTGTAATGTGCAAAAAAATTCGCCATTTTGAATTTTGACATACTCAAGCGTGTCAGATTAAGTAGTAGGGTGAGTTAATTACATCCTAAAAAGCGTGTATTCCACTAATCTGACAATTTGAGAGTGACTTAAAGAAAGGGGAAGGCAGCAAAGTTCTGATCCTGTAACCTTCACGGGCGGCCTTATATATGGGGCTCAAGTTTGGTGGAGGTAGTTAACCGGGTACAAGGTATCCCCCTGTATATTAATCTGTCGCGCTTTAGTAAATCCCGAAATCTCCGCTTGGGCTCCCCTATTAGTAACATTGTTATCTTAACCGCAGATCCAAACTGACCACAAGCGAGTACCGCAAGTAACCGCACCGGGGATAATAAAACGTCGGTTTCGTCTTTTATGAGACCAGCTGGATTACTGAGAAATCTTCGTGATAAGTTATCACTTCGCTAATCCAAGTACACGATGTTAAGTAAGAAATTTTAACAGCAATACGCGTGGACTTTAAGGATATTTAAAATTTGAACAAAGAAAAACCGGCTCCATACAAGTTCATTTTGAAAAAAGTCCGAAAGAATTAATTAAAAAAATAACTAAATGATTACACAATTTTGAGCCCGATATAAATCTAAATCTACTATTTTACACCCTAGGGAGCTGTATTATATTATATTTCAATTTTTTATGAGACCAGAAATGTTGATCCCGATACAAAATTATTTACAAAATCACTTCTTAAATGACAAACAAGACAACAAACAAAAATAAGGATACCAAACTGAGAACCTCCTCCTTTTCCAAGTTGGTTAACAAGCACTGTCTGAACACGCGAATGAATGCTTGCGCTATGGCGAACGGTTACTAACCTGCCTCAGGCGAGCGATCGTATTAAAAAAAGTTATAAGAATTGAATTATGTAGGGACGGTATTCTAATGACCGGCTTTATACTCGTGCAGGTAAACAAACCTATAGCTTTTTATGTCTATCGTTTCTCTTCCTATAAAAAGTATATTACAAAAATGCTTTGCTGTTGGCGGCATCACATTGTTATCCCAAATGTATTATTGTCAAAAGGACCATAATAAACCTTGGAATAATTCGGAGTAACTTGGAATAATGAGACACATACAATTTATCACTGAATCCAGGTCTCTACTTGCAGACCACTTTCGCTTCTTCCACATTCATCAGCCTCTTGTAATTAGACAATTAGATACTGCATTGACTGGTTGGTTGCCTGTACTAGTACAGGCAGTACAGAGTTTGGGCTCGAATCCTGCCGGGTACCATGATTCCACTCTACTCACGCGTCGGCACCACGTACCTATATGATGGTTCAGAATCCAGATATTAAAGCACCTCAGTCCTAGGTTCACTACCACTTTTATTAAATAGATTTCATTTCACCAGTAAGGTCAGGTCATCGACTTTCATAGATAAATGAGGAAATTGTCATTTATCCATTTACAGGACGGGATCCCGTTGGTAGCGTTACAATTCTAGACCACGACATAACTGAGAGATTGAGTCTTGTGTGACACTTATATTCTTAACTGTCACATGATCAGCCAGTAAGCCATGCTTTATAAATGAGCTCTGAAAGTAATTATTTTAAGAATAAATCACTGACATTATACAAATGTTTGTATTGTAGGGATTATTATATGCCATTCTTTGAACGAATATTCTAATTTGAATTAAACTTATACCTATATGCTATAAAAATATAGCATACATACAAATAATCATGTCGAGTAGGCAGGGTGAGAGTAGAGCGCATATTCTCACAAAATTAAATTTCTCGTTGTATCAAAATGTAAAGCAATTTAAAAAAAACACGGAATGATTTCTATATATCGATAGGTATAATAAATGTATAGTTTCACGTGTTACAGACGTAGAAAGTACACCGAAAAACTCGCGTAGCGGCCACCCAAACATTAAAATCAAATTTATTTAATACTTATTTGTTAAAATTCCTCGCATTTACCTACGATTTGGACACCGATCTCTTTCAACACAATAATATAGACAGACCTCACCTGTCATGACGTATGGGGTATATATATACGCTTCAGAGTCACCTTTGTCCGTTCATAACTGGAGGCAAACTGGCCTTCGCATCGAGTTTAGAATCATACCCATCAAGAAGGATTAGAGCAATAGTCCGTCGACTTTCAATAACGTGCCTTGTTTCAGTAGTGACAGAGCTTACATTTCAACAAAGCATTTAGAAGCTGCTAAATCATTGTAAATTGCCAATTGAACTTGTGATCTTTCCATGTTGCAATAAAGACCATTTTTGGACAGTAGAATGCCACGAACCTGCATATCTCGATTCGATAACGATTATCTCATAATGCCGGCTTGTCTTTTGATTTATCGATGACAGGAGTGGTGGTGGATCGTGTCATGTATGAAACTCCTTCAGTAAGACTTCTATTCGGAAGGTAGCGTCACTTGTTAGAGCCTAGCGTTGGCGTGGCCGACTAGGTATCGCCGTAGTGTCATAATTAGCAATACAGTGGTGATTACAATGAATGACTGTTACGGTTTGAAGGGTATTGTAACTAGCGAAATGACTGTCATAGTAGCCGTAATAGCCGTGGTTTGCGGTGAAGGCCAGGGATTTGTGTCATAGACATATATTGTCATCTGCCAGGAGTCTCTGCCGGATTAAGTCAGCGCGGGGTCTGTAGCAGATTAATCGAGACCTTGGATTGCCTTATGTTATTAAGTTTATTATATTACATAAAACAAAAAAAACTTCAACTAAAACGTGTTACAAAGCATTAGTTAAATGCGCGAGATAATTGCTAGATGCTTTGGGACCAAAAGCTGTCTGACAGAAATGAAAACGTTTTTATGGGAATAAAATACATACATAACTTAACGTCGAGTCCCTCACGGAGTATGCAAAGAGTACTCAGTTCGCTCTAGTATTAAAGACCGGTTTTGAATACTCATCTGACAGACTGATGAATGTGGATGAAGTGAGTCGTGTAAGACTACAGAGAACTGGCGGTCTACTGCCTCTGCCTATCGCGTGATGGACTGGAGCTGTCCTTTAAAGATTCTTGTTAAACAATGGCGATGACGATTAATAAAAATAGCAATGGCTATAGCTATATGGCTATAGCTTTCACCCCATAGCCCAGTAATCCTTACATTTACTGCGCACCACAATATCCCAATATTAATATTCCATCCAGGTCAATACTAGTCTTTGCACTTGCCGGCCATCGTGTACGGGTGCATCCGGGAATGATATGCGCCAAGTGTATCCCATACTCATATTAAAACTCTCGAAGGGGCCTCTAGGTATTCGATATGCATCACGCAAGCGTAGCTAAAGGACCGGGCCCTTTGGGGACTCGAGAATTTTATAGAAACATAATATGTAATAACAATATTCTGACGGCCGTCTGGTCTAGTGGTTAGAGCTCCTGACTGCGAAGCTTGAGGTCGCGGATTCGAAACCCGCTGAGGGCAGACATTTGTGTGATGAACACGAGTATCTGTACCTTAGTCTTGGATGTCCTATGTATTTATGTATCGTTGTCTAGTTACCATAACACAAGCTGCTTAATTTGGGACTAGGTCAATTTGTGTGGAATTGTCCCGAGGTATTAATTTATCGTGCTTGAGTAACGGCGATGGACTCGCCATCTGTCACGTTGGCACCTAATATACCTCTAGCGGAAAGTGGGTGTGTGGGTATTACCTATACACCTCTGCCTACCCCTTCGGGGACCCTTGTGGGAAGGCGTGAGGATACATATATATTTAGTATTAATTTATTTATTAACTAGCTGTGCCCGCGACTTCGTTCGCGTGGTTGTCGAAAACTAAAATGCGTCGCTTAGATAATAGTGCTATATACACGTTTCGTTCAATAAGAAGGGGGTAATGCAAGCTACGAACTAATAAAGAATTTGCGAATAAAGCACATAAATACTTTATTTAATGAGGCACTTGATTATGTTAATGCTTCTCATGTACTATGTTAGCAAATATAAAAAGGATGTTTGGGTTTCTAACACGATAAAAAATTCAATTTGAAAAGCAATGATGAGTGAGGTCTAACCCCGCAACAGATAATGTTTGCCCTTAGACTTTGTTAATAGTTGGGTATGGCAGAAAAAGCATGAAAGCCGAATAAATGCAGTTGAGATGAGAGCGTTAAGAAGTATGATAGGAGTTAAGCTGAGTGACAGGATAAGAAATAGTGAGATAAGGAAACGTTGTGGTCTGAAAGAAGATGTAGTGACAAAAATTGAGAAAGGTATGTTGAGATGGTTTGGCCATGTCGAGAGAATGAATGAAGAACGATTGACGAAAAAAGTGTATAAGGCGAGTGTGAATTAAAGTGTTGGAAGGGGTAGACCTAGACGGACGTTTCTAGAACAAATTAGGGACGTCTTGAAAAAAGGTCAGGTCAAGAGTACCCTAAACCGAAGAGCATGTATGAAGAGAATAATGAAAGTGGACGAAGCGAAAGAAGTATGTAAGGATCGTAGCAAGTGGAAAGAAGTGGTCTCTACCTACCCCTACGGGAAAGAGGCGTGATTATATATATGTTGTATGGGATATGTACCGTCATCAGATGGCATTGCAGAAATTTGTGAAGTTATTTTACCACCTGCTTGTATGGGATATGTACCGTCATCAGATGGCATTGCAGAAATTTGCGAAATTATTTTACCACCTGCTTGTATGGGATATGTACCGTCATCAGATGGCATTGCAGAAATTTGTGAAATTATTTTACCACCTGCTTGAATGGTATATGTACCGTCATCAGAGGGCATTGCAGAAATTTGTGAAGTTATTTTACCACCTGCTTGTATGGGATATGTACCGTCATCAGATGGCATTGCAGAAATTTGTGAAATTATTTTACCACCTGCTTGTATGGTATATGTACCGTCATCAGAGGGCATTGCAGAAATTTGTGAAATTATTTTACCACCTGCTTGTATGGGATATGTACCGTCATCAGATGGCATTGCAGAAATTTGTGAAATTCTGCGCGTTTAGGGTGCCTCTTAAATGGGCTCGCATATGAAAGGTCAAATGAGTCGATAAAACACTACGCCATAAAATACTTAGACTTTAGACAGGCACCTACCAGCTCTCGATCCTCGGGTTATAAGGAGTGTCTGCCTGAAGTCACTACAGAAAAGCACCCTAGCACCTCCCATTTGCCGATAATTTTTCTATATGTATGGCTTCCACAGCTTTGCGGTTTGCCATCGTAATCTCGTCCCAAATTATAAGTAAGCAATCGCATAAAACCCTGGCTTTATCACTATTGCGATAGAGACACGTCGCAAACGGGGCTTTCTGGGTGCTCCAAATCGATGGGTTTTTAAACGTTGTATGTGAAGATTTATCCTCCAGACAATGTTGCTGTTATTCTTTATCTCGATCAGCTGATAGACGCACTTCGCGTTCCTCGATGCTCTCCTGGGAGCGCAAAGTCGCGGTCAGAGTTCTTTGCGAACTTAAGCGCGATTCCCTTTCCGTGAATATTTCAAATTCACGTGAATTCAGAGTGCCTGGTAAAGCACCGTGCCGGTCATCCAATACCGCGCTTCTTCTGATTCCGGAGACCTACTTAGTCTCATCCTTTTCGCATTCCGGCTACGCGGCGAAAGTATTTTTTTATAGAATGTATTTTCAAGGGAAATATCAATATACATACATACATATATAATTACGCCTCTTTCCCGTAGGGGTAGGCAGAGATCACTTCTTTCCATTTGCTACGATCCTTACATAAATATCAAACCTATAATAAATCAAATAAATTCAATCAAAACTGTCGGGTGAAAACCAACACCATAGAAATTACCGAACACCTATTTATATACAAATTTAAAAACACAACAATTCAAATCATTTGTACGTGTTGTGTTGCGATAAAAACGGGTCGAAATCACAAACTTTCGAACGAATGACACTTTTCTAACTACGAAGAAATTATATCTACCTACTCGATTCAATTTCGTTACTTCAAAATAATGACCAAACCTATGTATAAAAATTCCAGACAACCAACACCTTATTTCTAAACAATTCGGAACTCACAACGCCATCTATCGAATATGAAAGTCAACTTTCGTTCTATTTTGGTGTTTCAAGTAACTGAATTGCGTGCGTGAGAAATTTTTTAATACATATTATCTAATATCTCTTGATAGAGTGAACCGATTGCGATGAAACAAAAACTAAGTAATACCTCTAGCTGCGAACAATTATTACGCATAAAAGTTATCTACATTGGTTTCGTATATTTTACGTGATACGTGAACATGCTTGCAGACAAACAGACAAACAGACAAAAATTCCAAAAATGCTGGAAATGGGTTCTGTTGGTTATCCTTAAACACCCTAGCAATTTTTTTTTTAAATATATTCGATGTACAAAAACGATTTTTCTACAGATTTATTATATGTATAGATATTTAGATGCAGGTAGCTATGCGTCCATCGCCGTTACTCAAGCACGACTATACATACGCCTTTGAATGGCTTTTCAGACGTATGCAGATTTCCTCTCGATGATTTCCTTCATCGTAAAGCTCGTGGTGTGACCAATCACTGGACTTAAGTACAGAAAGTCATTGGTAGAGTTGGGATTCGAACTTGCGATCTTTGTGTCGCAAGCAACTACTAGAAACACTGCCACCACGGCTCTCATTTCGTATGTATGTATCGATATATTTAAAATTGTATAGGTCGATCGAACATTCAAAGATTAGAATGTCAAGAGTAATTGAAACCAGCGAGCATGTATGAAGAGACTGATGAATGTGGATAGAGACGAAAGAAGTCTGTAAGTCTAGAGAGAACTGTCCTCTCTGGCCAGATACTCTACTCTCTTTACCTACGATGATACGTATGTAGGTATTATAAAAGATATAAATTTAATAAATAAGAATAATGTCAATGTCATGGCCCCAAGGATAATTATTATTATTATCAGACCAACGACTGTTTCATATTTGTGACTATGTTGCTACGACCATCATTACCCATTAGTTGGCGGACTGTAGTCGTTAGGGAATTTAGATGAACAATTTATTTGTAGTATTCGCCAGTCACGTTCGAGCACCGAAGTCCACTTACAAATTAATTGGTACCGAAAATACTAAATGAGTTGCCGAAGATATTCAAGTGTCAACGTGGCAGTTGGCGAGTCCGTCGCTATTTCTCAAGTACATCCTACCTACATCTTTGACGACGTAAATTTTTTTGTGTGTGCACATAAACTTGAAAAGCAATCCGGAACAACAGTTATAATATCATTAGGTAATCAAGTATTTAAATAAATAAGACTTCGTTGGAAGCACGAAGTTGCCATAAATAAATCCAAAGTTGCTTATAACAAATAATGCTAACACAGGAGCACAACGTGTGTGCGTATAATGAATGGAGTCAAGATAAAATGAGATAAAATTACAACTGAGCCGATCGAAGGCCGAGTGAGCTATCCACTATCAATGTCAAAGACAAAAAAACTTTGCGATAAACTGTGTATGTGTTATTTTAAAGAATCAGAGATAGATAATTCAATAACTGACAGTTTAGAAAACATCTGATTCGCTTCGTTACTGTTGTGTGGGACTGACTGGCGAGTGGCCGTGTACGAATTAGTGTTATATCTGTATTAATGTAATCATTTGTCAAGAATCTCATCAGAAGTTACTAAAGAACATAATAGAAAACATGAAACTTAAGATAGCAGTTGTAACTGGCGCCAATAAAGGTCTTGGATTGGCTATTGTAAAGGGACTGTGTGGGCAATACGATGGAAAAGTCTATTTGACCGCAAGAGACGAGAGAAGAGGCCAAGAATCGTGTAAAGAGTTGAATAGGTTAGGACTTGCGGCGACTTTCCACCAACTAGATATATCAAACGATGAAAGTATAGCGAGATTTGTAGGGCACCTTAATACTATTAACGCAGAAGTCGAAATATTAGTCAATAACGCTGGAATTCTCTTTTTGAAACATTCAACGGAAACAAAGTTGTACCAAGCAGAAAAAACAATGGAGGTAAACTTTTTTTCTCTCGTTAAGTTTACTGAAGCCATCTTGCCATTGGTCACATTTGGCGGGAAGATTGTTAACATATCCAGCTCGTCTGGTCATTTGTCGCGGTTACCGTCCGACACTCTACGAAGGAAGATTAGCTCGCAGAACTTGACTTTAGATGAGTTGAATGCATTCATGAATACTTACATTGATTACGTGAGGCGAAGAGAGGAAGCCGGCGACGTCTGGGGTCAATCACCTTACGTTGTGTCCAAAATCGGAGTTAACGCTTACACATTTATTCTACACCGTCGATTGTCGCCTAAAGGTATCTACTAACTTTTTCTATTGTTTACTACCTTTTCAATACTTGCCTTCACTTAAAGCGAAACACTTGATATACTATAGAGTTCATACGTCTTTCATATCACAACTACGCTACTTATGAATACAATTTCATATTTTGCTCTAAATAATGATCACGTATACGGTAATTCATCCGTCATTTTCGATTTGAACAGGTGTTGTAAAACAAATAGTTCTTTGGGTATAGGAGGCTCGAGGACGTTACGATTTCAAACGCATTAAATTCCTGTTTTTGATCATAGCCAGCCAATTGTACATAACAGCCTCTTCGGCAATAACCGGGCTATCTATCAAAAAATAATCAAATCGCATGAGTAGTTTCTGAGATTAGCGTGTTCTAACATACAAACACACAGCTTCACTATCATATGAAGGTATAGGAAGGAAGTAATAATTAACGAGTCGCTTTTAATTTGTCACGTCTTGCTCCCTAGGTATAATAGTCAACTGCGTGCACCCAGGATATGTCATCTCGGACATGACAGCTGGCGCGGGGTCGGTGCTACCGGAAGTAGCGGCCGAGCTGCCTTTAAGGCTGGCGATGCAACCCAAGGGCAGTGGTCTGTACTTCTGGCACAACGGCGCCACAGTGCCCTGGGACGGGCCTGACCCGAGAGGATACATTGATGCTAAGGATTTGTAATCGAGAACTAATAACTTACAATGAAAGTGTACGCTGGTTGTTTCCACTAGTTCTACTACTTGTAGTATCCATAGCTGGCGGTAGCCGTTTACCATCAGCCGGGCTGCTTGTATGCCACCCCAGTGGGACCAAAGTTAGTTCTACTGTCTGACTGTCTACCAGAACTAGTGGGGACAAACGGTACTAAGTGTACCTAAAGGAAATAAATATAAGCCACTACCGTAGTCACGTACTTCTATGAATGATAAAAAAATCTTGCCGTAGTGTAGTAGTTTAACAAAAATAAGCCAAAATAAGGATTGCTGGTTCGATCCCGGCGATCCTTATCGAGTTTTTTTTTTACTTGTGGCGATGCCACGCAAACGCAACGCAACACACATAGCATTCGGCATCGTACGAGAAAAATTGTGCCTCGCTCAACCTGGAAACTTGCTTAATTTTCCGTAATGCAAGTCTTTCTTAGAAAAGCTTGTCGTGCTTCATCAACTGCGATATAGTTGGCACCTAAAGTATTCCACCTTTACCGAGCCTACAATTAAACTGTAAGTTTCCCAATAAAAGAGACATCATAAATAAATATTGTCGTATAAAATATAGTTTTAATGGATTTTTATAAATACGTAGGTATACCTCCAATTCACACATATTTTTATGCATAATGACCAATAAACGGTGATCCTCAATGTAAGAGTACTCGAAACCGACGAGCATGTATGTAGAGACCGATGAATGTTGACGAAGCGAAAGAGGTATGTAAGTCTAGAGAGAACTGGCGCTCTATACTCTCTGCCTACCCCGTTAGGGACTTGGCGTGATGATATGTATGTATGATCCTCAATGAATTATCTATAAGCAAATTGAAGATAGATAAGACATCTCTGTCGTCTTCTGCAAGTCCCCTGGAGTTAGAGAGAGACAAAGGTGTCATACCAGCCTTGGTCAGATATATTTCAAGTGACAGATGATGAGTTTTAATGGAGTATGAAAGCAAAAAAACTATATATGCGATTTTTACATACCCTTAGATAAATATAACTAAAACTAAAAAACTCAAGTCGCTTAATAAATCTTGATATCGAGGAAATAAATACAACGGGGGTTAAGTTAATTAGTTACATACTTACAGTGACTCTTCAAAAATATACGTCGATTTTAACAACGGGATACCAGACAACTGAGTGAGTCAACGAGATGCAGTTCTCTAAATGTAGATTGTCAGTAAATCATCAATGCATTAATTGCTTTGTACAACTTGAAGGTGTCCGGTGTTGTCATTAAAAGAATGAATTTTAATTGTTGCTTTAATTTTAATGATCGTCATACTTAATGTCTCAATAAGGTACACATGGAACAGCGAAATATAGGCATCTCATTTTAATATAGAAAATATAGATCTGATATAACAGGGATATGATTCTAGTAAATATATACATATATAACGATATTCATATATTATGCGCGTAGTGAAACGTAATAAAGAACGAAAACAGCAATCGAAGAAATATGATAAAACACGGGGACGAGCCGAAACCGAACGAGTAAATAAATCAAACTTTTTAAATAAAACAAATATGTTAATTTATTTTACAAATTCCTTTGTTATCATATTTCTCTCGTTAAAATATGCTCCTCTTAATACAAAGATTTATCGATCACATCACCAACGGAAAGAGACAATAATATTACTGAAATAGAAATATAATATGTTCGGGAGGAGGGGGGGAGTGGGGGAGTCTACTTGGCGTCGATGCACTCGGTGGGGTGCTGCTGCGGCTTGTTGGGCGCAAAGCCCGGCGGCAGCGGCACGAAGGGCGCCCAGCCCAGGCGCTGCCAGCCCTCGCGCTGCAGCTGCAGCTGCTGCAGCTGCTGCACGCGCGCCCACACCTCCTGCTGCTTGCCGCCCACCGACACGATGGCCGGGTCCAGGGACGACCAGTCCGCGCCGCCGCCCATGCTGTACCCTGCGCACGACCACACGTCACTGCACTGCACTGCCCTGCCGCCCTCTCACCCAGCTCCCCTGATACCTGGGGTCGCTGCACGTACCTTGGTGCTGGTGAGGCCTCGGCTGCAGCCCGAAGCCGCTGACGTGGCTGAAGCCGGGGGGAGGCAAGCGGGAGCGTCGCACGCGATCCATATTGTCACTGCACACAAAGTTATATTTAGACATTATATATGTATAATGAATGAAGAACGATTGACGAAAAAAGTGTATAAAGCGAGTGTGAATGAGTGTTGGAAAGGGTAGACCTAAGCGGACGTTCCTAGACTAAATTAGGGACGTCTTGATTGTAGCAAGTGGAAGGAAGTGGTCTCTGCGTACCCCTACGGGAAAGAAGCGTGATTATATGTATGTATGTATATGTATAAACATATCATACGTTATAAGCATATCTTTTAATTACATTATTCATTTTCAAAATATTGTATTCTTTTATTGTTACTGGCGTACAAACGCCATTACAACTTAGATCAAATAAATGCTAATTGCAAAGACAGTGTCCAAAGGCAGTATTCACCCGCTAGAGACGGAGTTCTGTAAGGTTTCGCTCTCCATGAGCTCTGCGAAGGCCTTCTGCGTCTCCTTGAAGGGGTCAAAGTCGAGGTCGTCGTCCCCGTCGCCCGCCGCCGCCCGGCCCGCGCCCTCGTTGGCTCGCATGCTGTTCATTCTGGACAAAACAAAAACCCTCGTAAATTTGTTTGAATGGTATTTTTTTTCTGGAATTAAACACAATAATCATATTAAAGGCGAGTGAGTACGCGGGGCTCAACTATACATACGTTTTAATTTCTTGTTTCATCACGTATATACGGTTTCGTCCATCAATTGGATTATGCATATTTTTTATAGTAACTAAAAAAAAAAGAATGTAGCTTACCATAGGCGAAAGATTTTTTAAATCGGTAAATGCTAGATATGGCAACATTAACCAGTTACCTAACTAGTATATAATATACATGATGAAACAAGGAATTAAAACGTACGTATAGTCGTCATCTATTACGTTGGCACTTTAACATATCTCCAGTGGGTGTTATACAGTTTTGCCTACCCCTAGAGGGAATGGGGGGGGGTCAGTAAGGAGAGAGAGTAGATGAGACGAGACGAATGAAAGAATAATTCGTGAATGAGTGATCAAGTGAGTGGTGGCAATGAGTACCTCTGTAGGTGTTCCATTTCAAGCCGCTCCGCGCTGAGCATATTGTGTGGGAAGTGCATGGGGTCTGATTGCGGGTAACGATCGGCGCCTCGCGTCATCTGTCGCATCTGTTGGGCCTTGTGGAAGTCTGTGAAGAACTTGTCCATATTCTCCGCCAGGTACCGACCTTCGCTCTGTAACACAATACATTTCTTTTACACTTACTACACTTAGATACAAATATGTATGTATAGTCAAGGTTGTAAAAACAGACATGTATTAGCCATCTGTCACGCAGGCACTTATATAATATATCTACGGGGAGAAGTGTCAGATACTACACTCTTTTGCCTACCCCATCGGGTACCTTGTAACCTTGTGGGAAGTCGTGATATATATATATGTATATACATACTTATCATAGTCCTGAACTTTGGTGCAGTTTAGGAGTCCGTCACTGTATATCTATATATTAGTATATAAATATCCACACAAAATCCTTTACGTGGTGGGCAGAAAGAGTAGAGCGCCAGTTGGACACCCACAGAAATGATATGAAGGGCCGTGGAGGCAGAGTGGTTTGAGTGGCTGAGATTGCAAGTTCGAATCCGATTGCACTAATACATTTTCAAAACTAAAGATCACTGTGATCATGAGGAACCTGCGTAATAAATATATAAACACGATATGCAGTACATTGGCGTGTGGTGAGTCGAAGCCGTTGGCGAGCCCGTTCTGCTGCATTTGTTGGTTGTGCATGAGGAAACCGTTGGGCATTGCGCTCATCCCGTTGTCTGCTCGCATGCCGAATGGTGGAAGCATATTCGGATTTGTTTGATAATTAGCACCTGCAAGAAACAAAATTATGTTTACATATAAAACTGAGAGAGGTAGGCCATAACGGGTTTCCCGTTCGTGTTTGGAGCTGCCCGACTGGGGCAGGACCTCCACCTTATAGAAGTCCGTAGCCAAATAACACAATGTTTTGTGTTGTGTTCCTGCGCGGTGAATAAGGTTTCAGTAATGAGCTCCTTGGGGAGAAGGGAGGATTGTTGTATAGACTGCAACAAAAGATATTGTTGTACAAAGACACCAGATACATACCTAATAATTCATTATTGGAGTCAAGTGGTGTAGATTGTGTGGGCAGCGGAGGAAGATAGTGGCTATGTCCCTTGTCGAGCATGAAGCCGTCCGAGAGGCTGAGTCCGTTGAGTCCGTTCAGACCGTTAAGCCCGTTCAACCCGTTGAGCCCGTTGAGCCCGTTGAGGCCGTTGAGCGCGCCCACCAGCTCCCGCTGCCGGTGCGCCATGAGGATGTCGCTGCTCGCGTCGCTGAGCAAGTTGTGCGTATTGTCGTCCTCCAGGAGGCTGTGCTCGCTGCTGTCCAGCAAGTCGTGGGTCTCCAACAAGCTGTGCCTATCAGACTCGAGCTCATCCAATTCGTTGGACAAATAGCTCTGTGCGTGGGGATCGCTCTCGAACACCGAGTGGCTTTGGCTCTGTGTATCACTGCTGTATTGCGCAGTTTTGTCTGTCTCAGCTTCACTGTCCTTGTTAATACTATTGTTATTGTTATTATTATTATTATTACTCGTTTTCTGTTTGGATTTCTCACTTTTGCTTTTCTTGGTGTTCGTCTGTCCGTTTGTGCTCGTGTCTTTATTTCTGTTCGGTTTGCTGTCTGTGTGGGGGTCTTTGTTGCCTTTCGTTTGAGCCTGTGGTGCCTGTAGTACTTGTGTGGGACTGGAAGATTCTGATGTGTCGGTTTCTTGTGACTTAACTGAAACATTTATACAAGTCATGTTAGAAATCAGCGAATCTGTGTCAAAAGACAGATGAATGTGTATGAAGCGAATGAGGTAAGTGCAGAGAGAACTGGCGGTCTACTGTATCTGAATACACCATGTGAGACAATGATATACAGGATATTTATAATTTTCCGATTCCCGCGATTGAATGTTTTGTGATTTTTTTTAACTTATACATAATAATTTACAATAAAGAGGTGAAACTTAATATCAAATACACAATGAAAACAAAACTAAATCCTAGTTAAGATTATTTAAATCTGCACAAATTCTGCATTCTGCAAAATACAAAAAACCTATCTTGCTACTAAAAGTAGGTAGGTATATATATATGTACCTGTAGAGTGTAGTGGCTTCGGACTGGGCTGTTTCCTGGCGGGGCTGTCGGTGGGCGGCGAGGAGCCGAGGCTGGGCCACGCCTCCTTGCCGCTGGCACTGCTGGCACTACTGCTAGCACTACCATTGACAGATTCCTTTTTATTTGATCTGAGAACAACCGTGTCGTATGCAGATATACGATTACCAACTGTTATCAAATATTTCACTAGTTTTTTCTGTTTAATATTCAAGATTGCATCGAGCCATGTCTAAGTTCTGACTTTTAATAATACCTAAGTACTGAATCATTATCCGAAAATCTCTGTAAAACATACGTAGTTATTAAAATAAAATTATATATATATCCTCGCGCCTTCCCACAAGGGTCCCCGAAGGGGTAGGCAGAGGTGTGTAGGTAATACCCACACACCCACTTTCCGCCAGAGGTATATCAGGT